>BMAW01064500.1:398332-403536 GCA_019974015.1 Nephila pilipes | reverse complement strand
TAAAATATCTACATTTTAACAGTTTCCATCATTTAAAAGTATACAAAATCTAATAGATCATATTGCGACAGCTAGAAGTAATTGTAGCAATGAATTTAAAATATCTTCATCATCAAAAACTATTTCAAAAGTTGGAATGAACTTGATTGTTTTTGGGAGTAGAAATCAATCATTTTTGCAACGCAAAAACAGTAATGCGAATCTCATAGTCTTAGTTTAGGTATAGTGAGTATATATAGATCCTTAACCAGTATATTTCGTTTTCACTTAACATGAAGATATTCCTGGGAGATCTTAGTCATGTAACAACTAGTTGCTGTGGCAATTTTGTCAGTTCATAAAAACAATAGAGCCTCGAATGCTTTAATAACGTTATTGGTCGTAATACTTCTTTGTTATTTTAAACTGGTTGACAAGGCTTATTCTGTTACGAAGAAAAGCAACTTCTCTGTAAGGAAAAGGAGCCCTGCTGCTTTGTGAATGATGATGCTTTAAAGAGCTTTTATTGTAAATTTGTTTGTTTGTTTTTTACTTGTAATTTCCGAGAAAAATATTTTCGAATAGAAAAAGGGGCCATTGACTCCTATCTAAGCATTTTGAAGGTGAAGTTCAAAATACATATGTAATAAAGAAACAAATATTACTGTAGAATTATACAAAAATTAATAGTTGCAAAAGAAAACCATACTTAACAAAAAATGTTTGAGAATAAAAATGAAAAAAAAAGAAAAAGAAAACAATATATTTTTATTTATTTATTTTTTGAATGCCTAATTACATACACACAAATGAAAAGTAAAACATTAAGAAACTAAAATAATTTATATCAAATATTATTAGATAACAATTCTATTTTTAGTCAAAATTCTTTTTTGGATGAAAAATATTTATTTCACTTTTACAGTACTAAATACGACGCTTTCTTAATTTAATTATTACTTATCAAAACATGTACATATATTGTGTACATATATCTTATAATAATCTTATAATTTTTCAAATTAATTTTAACCCTTAGGTTAGACTAGATATATTTTTTTAATCCACGTTATTTAAATCTGATTTCAAAGTAACGTTCTTATGAAACAGGTTTTTAGATGTTAATTTAAAAAATAATTAGTTATAAGAGTAAGAGCAATATCAAGAGAGATAATTACTGCACCAAAATAAATGAAGTGCCATTTATTGACAGTAATTTTAATTTAAATATATATGGAAACATGTTATATAACTAATTACTTAGAAATAACGAATTTGTTAATATACCTCTAAATTTTGAAATAACTCAAATAATTTCTATGTTACTTGTGGAAAGGCTGATTATTCAATAAATTTTTTAAAAAGAAATTTATAATATAAAAATTATAAGTTATACATATTTTATTAAGTTTCTTTATTTCTTATTTCTTATTTTTCAATGTTGGTAAAATTTCATATTTTTAATATGAAATTTAAAATAAAAAAATCTTTAAAATAGCTTAATTTTAGTTTTTACTTTAATTATAATTTGTTTAATAATTTTTATTTTTCAAATTTTAATTTTTTTAATTTTTTTCTTTTTAATATGTTGTTTTTTGCTTTCTTAGTAATATATATAAGTTCTTATAGGTATATGTATTTATTTATATTTTTATAATTAGACTCCCACTTTATAATAGTTTTTGAGTTTATAATGGCTAAATTTATATGCAATATTTTTTTTTAATTTGTTCAAAAAATTTTCTTTATTTGCAAACTTTGATAAAAGAGGCAGACACATTTTTATTATATAATATATTTCTTTTTCCAAAATTTCTTTGGTATCTCAAATATTGTTGGGTTTGAAACTTCACAAATTATTTTAATTCGTAGAATAAATAAAGTTAAGTAATTATTATTTTAGTTTAGTAAAATCAAGGAATCAATCAATAATATAATTTGTTGTTTAAGGTTTTCTTGATAAAAGCATTATGGTACCATATTGGAAAGCAGGTAAAAGAGCATCATTGGAGAGCAGGTCTAAGAGTTTTGGAGATATAATATTTAAAACTCTTTCGAAGTTAAAATTATTTAATACCGTGTTTGAATATATACAGATTATTTTTCATGATAACGTTAATTTACTTTGGTTTAAATGAGTTTTCTTCCCTTCTTTATACTTTTGTTACCTTCGACTGAGTTATTGCTCTGAATTGGTAATTTTTGAATTGCTCTGAATTGGCCTGCTTAATTTTTGGTTTTCTACTATCTTGTTATAATATAATTATCTGCAGTTGTGGTAGTTGGATCCATAATACTGGTATAAACAGGTATTTTCTACTCCAAAGAGTGGAACAGCACAATATATAATTTATTATCTTAATTTTTTTATTTTACTTTTATTCTTTTCTCTTGATTTTTGCTATGATGTCTGAAGTTAGTTGGTTTTTAAATTGGTTGTAATTTTTAATGATTAGCTCATATCTGTATTGAATTAATATTATTATGTCTAACAATATTTAAGTAAATTTTTGACTTATTTTCATTAGAATACTTTTGAATCAATATTTATATCTTATTTTGGTAGGCGTAAATTCATTTTCGTTTTATTTCGTTATTGAGGTTACTCCTTAACATGTTTCCGATTAAAGTATTGGAGCATCAAATTACATAAAAAATATATGTATGTATTAATCTTTTTCTCTAATGTTATTCATTCTTGTATATTACCATTCTATTATAAAGTAATTGTGAAGCATTAATTTGCTTTATTTGCATTTTTTCTATTGTTTTATGTAATTTCATTTATGGTACTTCATTATATTTGTATTTTTGTAGCTTTATAATAAATATTATATTTTTAAAATTAATTTTTATTTATTTTCGTTATTTAGAGTTAAATTTCTTTATTTTTTGTTCTCAATTTGATTGTATCCCAATAATTTTAATAATTCCATATTTCTGTTAAATTTATTCAAATGTCTTTGCAATCAGTTTCTTAATTCCTTTTTACTTCTTTTATATTGATTACTTTACCTTTTACTACATATATATACAAGAGTGAATAACCATGAAAAATATAAATTCAAAAAGAGGTAGAAATAAATAAAAATTAGAAAAATAATAATACTAAAACTTCAAATACAATATAACAAAATAGATTTAGAAAATATAATTTTAAAAAAAGTAGTAAAGGAGAAAAGATACTAATACTATGGAGTAAATGATAGTTCTCTAAGAACTAAAAGAATACAAAATCAATGCTCATAAAAAAATTGAAAAAATCTTTAAAAAATATTAAAAATTAAAAGTAATATTCATAAAGCAAGTAAATAACCTCAAAATAATATGACAACAAATGTAAACTGAAATATCGCAATTAAAAAAATTGAAACATCTACAATAGGGAAACATGTTAAATAAATGAATATAGCGTAATAATACTGTAACAGGTTTTAGAATAATAACCAGGGCTTTCTAGAATTACGCGGCTCCAAATGCTCCATTCAGTTTATGTCACATAAAACGGTTACAAATTAAACAAACGAATTAAACTATGAATCCAAACATCAAGAAAAGTAAGAAGTCAAAAAAGAAAATGTATATAATATAAGTAAAAAAAGATATATCATTTAAAAAAACAAAAAACATAATTATTATATACAAACACTGAAAAGATTAAAAAAGGTTAAAAGAAAATAAAAAAGAAACATGGAGCATTACAGCATTCAGACTTAATTGAAAGTACCAAATTCCCAACAGTCAACAGAAAATGAAAGAAATGGCAGACCTCTATAATCTGAATTTAAAAATATGAAAAATTGAAGCTGAAAGTGTTTTTGGTAATGTAAAATTAAAATAAGGAAAAAGAAAAAAACAATATATATATATATATATATATATATATATATATATATATATATAAAATTGAAGACGCAAATTTACTTAAAAAGAAAAATAATATTTTAAAAGAAAGAAGATTTAAAAAAAAATCCAAATTTCAGAGAATCAAAAAATTTGTAAACTGAAAAATATTTATAAAACCAATTTTTTTTGAAAAACGCAAAATTGGAAAATAATACATTTAATGCTGGAACAGGCTTTGATTGTTAAGCTGGGTTAGTTTAGAATAATTGGCCAAACTATACCCATCAACAAAATATATTAAAATGGTTATAGAGCTAAATATATAAATTGAAAAAAATCAAAAACCAAAATGTTAGAAATAAAATTTAAAAAAAAGGGGAAAACATGCAAGGTGCCCAAAATAAATTTTTAGAAACCAAAAGCTAAATTAACTGAAAAGAAAAAAGTATAAGAAACCCTAAAGATAAAACAAAAGGATGAAAAGTTTTTCAAGTACAACACATATCATGTATTAAAATTACATACATGGAATACAAAGAAATGAACACAAATTTAGAAATTTACAAAACATAAACAATTTACATTTAGAAAAAAAAAATTCTCATTTATAAAGAACCCAGGAGTGCTATATTTCAAATTATACAAAGATTTGAAAAAGCATAAAAAATAATTCAAAATAGCGTTGTAGCCACAACACCATACTACCTTTACACTCGAAGTTCAACAATTTTTAACTGCTGTTAAAATACCAATAAAAAAACTCTAGAAAAAGCTAGTCAACTGTTAAAGGCCCGTGTATCTTACATGGAATATTGAAAATAAAATTACTACTAAATAATAAAAAAAAAACAAAAATAAATTAAGAAAATAGAATATAAACTGAAAATCAGAACCTCACAAAAAGAAATCCTAAAAGATAAAAAATAATTATTAACACAATTTAAAAAAGAAAGAAAATCAACACAAAGTAACGCCATCATGCAAACCAATTCATAAATTAAAAATAAAGAAAAATTTAGAAGATTGGGATTTAAAAAAATTGGTTAAAAAAATAAATAAATAATAAAATAAAATACACAAATGAAAATAATAAAATTGAAAGAAATATAAAACAATTAATTAAAAATAAAAATAATAGTAATAAAATAATAATAAAAAGTTAAACTTGAATTTAATCAATAAAAATATTTTTTAATTAATTATTATAAAAAATTATAACCATAAAAATAAGCACAAATAAAGAAAATTTACAATTGTCCAATTTTATAGATTTTATATTTTAAATATCTCTTTAAAAATTAACTAGCTAATTACCTTTAGCATTGTAAAAAAAAATTATTAAGATTATTTTCAGATTTTAAAGGCACATTGATTTATCT
>BMAW01064500.1:383332-395832 GCA_019974015.1 Nephila pilipes | reverse complement strand
ATTTTTCCCATTTGTCTGGCAGCATATGAATTCCATGTCAAAATAACGATACGACTTTGGAGGTCATTCAAAAATCGACCAATGTTTTGGTATCTTGATGAGAATGGAAGTGCTGCTCAACCAGGTCATGTGCCATCGAATGAAATAAAAGATAATCAGAAGGGGCTATGTCCAGTGAATACGGTGGTTAGGGCAGGACTTCCCATTTAAGGGTTTCCAAGTAAGTTTCCCCCCGTGTCGCAATATGCGTCCAAGCGGTATCGTGTAATTAAATTACCTTGTTGAGTATTTGCTCATACAGCGGCCGTTTTCCCTTTTGGGCTTGGCTCAAACGCATCAATTGCGGTGGATAGTGATCTCCCGTGATAGTTTCTTTCGGTTTGAGCAGCTCATAATAAATTACATCTGCTGAGCCCACCAAATGCAGAGGAGAAGCGTTTTTTTAACTTCAAAATCAAAATTGTTATTTTTGAAGCGTCGAAACCAGCCTCCGCATGTCCTTTCCGGCAGAACATGCTTACTGTAAATCTCAACAAGAATTCTATGCTCTTCGGCTGCAGATTTCTTTTGAATAAAATAGTGCAATAAAATTACCCGCAAATATTCCTTACTTGGTACAAAACTCGATATTTTTAGAATTAAGGAGGGGAAACGTTATTTACACTGTGGTGAACTAACATACACCGAAGTTCAAGTTTACCGACAGTACTTCCTTGTTCTCGTAAATTCCGAACCATCTGAAATTACAAGCACATAGTCCTGGTAATATCATCTGTTCGGAAACAACGAGAACTTATTCAAGGTCCTTATACTTTCAAACCACTATTTCGAAAGATAATTAAGAATTGTGAAAAAAATTTATGTTTTTTGCAATGAAACAATTAAGATCTTGCTTTCGGAAGCCTAATTTTCGGTTCATTCGCGGGTGGAAATCCTCAAATGCAAGTAAAACATTTATGGATTAGAATATTAGTCGTCTTTTGTCCCCAAAAATTATGTTGTTTCATTCGATTTCCTTTAAAATATCCAAGATAATCGCGAATTTGAATAAAAGCACTAAAAGTTAAATTAACACTTTCAGAGGTTAAAGTCCGTATTGTAAAAATCACATGAAAGTAATGAGTTTATTTTTGTGTTGATAAAATATTCCTCTATTTGATTCTTATAATCTCTTAGGTAGTTAAAACAAATATTTACATTGTTAAACATATAAAGTCCTTACCTCTTTGAATCTGAACTTTTCAAACAATCCCCATATTAAGGCTGAATTAGTATCTTCTTTGTAAATATAATAATATATTTTCATTTCATATGTATTTAGTTTACAAAAAGAGAAAATGCATATTTCTTTTATTTCTGTGGATTTTTTAAATGCACTATTCAGAAAAATTTAATTTTTTATAATACTATAACAGCTAAACGATTACTGGCGTTGAGCATTAGAGTATCAAACTTTTGGTAAAATTAAGAGGGCGGCTAGTGAGTTTTTACCTGAATTTCTTAACTTCCATGCCATATTCTGTTTTATATGATACTTAGCAACTTCTTTATTTTTCAGTATGGGAGTTTAGTAAAGTCAACATCAAACTAGGACTCATGAGGCTCATGACCATGAACACTTAGCCACTGTGGCCAAAATTCAGTTGTTAAGCATTAAATGGGTAATCTTATGATTTTTTTGAAAAAAGGCCCTTATAAAACATAACTTATTATTATATATATATATATTTAATTAAAAAATTATATGCTGATACTTAAATATTTAATTTATACTACTTTTTTACGCATTTTATAATTTCAAAAATTACATGCGGGGGAAAATTTCAGTGAAGAATTTTGGTATAAGTATAAATTAATATAGATTAGAAAGCATAAAAGCCGCATACTACTTTTGAAAAGTTTTTTTTATGCCTACATTATTTTCTACAATATAAAATTGGTCTTAGAAACTAAGTATATTTAATAATTTACCTCAAAAGATGAATCTATCAACAATATTTACTAATGTTTCATTAAAAAGTGAGCGTAAAATGTCCCCACCGTGCTTTAAAATGAGTTATATAAACAAAATTTCAAATGGAGAGATATTGCAATTTTTTGTATACAAGTCAGAAATCATCTTTTACACAAGTATTTAATTTTGTAACAAAACTCAGAAGCATAGATATTTTTATATGTAATGTTTCATAAATTTTAAATTATATCATAAAACAAACAATAATTGAATTTATTAAGATTAAATGATAGTTTCACTTTCCACAAATGATAATTTTTTCAAAAATTAAAACTATTAACCTTCTAATCAGGTCCGTAGCCAGAGGGTTCCAAGTTGGGGAGTTTTCATACTGACAGATTTCTTTATTTTTAAATTTTCTTTCTTAAGAACTTTTCTTGATAATAAATATAAGACGAACAATTTAAAAGTACACTATCATAATATATTTCATGAACTATTTTGCTTGAAAATCCTCAACTATACAATAATATTTCAATATTACAATAATAATGTAATTTTTATAATAATATTATAATAGTATTACTATTTTAACACATTTACTTTATCATTTAATTAATTATATAATTAATTAATATAAATATATAAAAATTATATATAATAAAAGATTATTTATAGCATGAATAAATATAAATTCATAATAAAGGAATTTTCAAGCAAACGAGAACGCAAATTGCAATTATTCTAATCTGAGTTAGTAAGAATAAGTGAATAACTCCTTTAGATTAGAAATTTCAGCATAAATATACGCAGAGCTATGTAAGAATGGATCGTTCATCCTTGCCAAGTAGAATTCATTTTGAAGGCTAAGTTAAATAACGTTAATCAATAAATATTTTTTTTATATTGAAGTTATCTCTACCCTACGATTTCAGTAACAAAACAAATTGTAATGTTCCAAATTTTATATATAAGTTATATTTATATGTATAATAGCCCTGTATTTGATTAAATAAATAAGTGCAATAATTTTCATAAATAAAATTTAGTTCCAGTTTACTCTAGAATTTAAAGAAACATATCTATGAGAATATTTTATCTCTCCTCTCGTATAATATCAAGTATCCAATCTAATGTTCTGTCTAGGCTATGTGCCGGATTCTAATTTGCTAAAAAAAAGTGCAAATTTATTGGATTAGAAATATAAACATTTTTATATTTCCAAAACTTTAAAGAAATCGAAATTCTAAAATTTTTACTGAAGTTTGTGAATGCTCCGGTTTGCTGTTTATTACTCCCAGAATAAAAACATTTAATGTAATACAAACATAAAAAAATTTCGGAAGAGGAATAATATTATCTTATATAATTTTATATATTGTTTGAAGATTATAGAAATTTATATACCTTAATTAAAAATTGTGGTGCAGATTTTAAAGATAAGTTTTATGTATGAGTAATTTTCGTAGGGGCGAAAAGAATTTTCAATACATTATCAAATAAATGGATATCCATTTTTGGTTTTCAGAGAATCTGAATGTCTAAAAAATTTCTACAAATTTTTAGAATTACGGATTCCTGTCAGATAATGTATATAGCGTCATTTTAAAGTTTTTTTTAAAAATTTAAAATTTGTAAAAAAATTAACTAATAGAAAATAAGCATTCTGTAGTATTCTTAAAAATAGCTTTTTGCGCATTCATTAACTATACATTGTTAACAAACGAAAAATCATTTAAAATTCATAGAATTATATAATTCTCGAAACACTATCTTCTTTTATTAAAAGAAAAAATTTATGCCGGAATCCTGCTTAGCTTAGTATTTTTTAATTAACTTTAAAACAACACTTAAAACCATTTAACACTTACAAAAGGTTACACTCTTATGGAATTTAATAACAGAGCGTTCAATATGTTAGCAACTCAGGTAAGCTAGCATTAAGTCAATATGAAATTGGGAGAAAATCGGATCAAAGTACTGTATAATTCGAAGATTTTGCTTATATATGTGGTTATATATGTTTCGAATAATTAGTTTTCTTTGAAGATTTTCTTTTCTTTTCATTGTTTACGACATAATTCTCTTTTAGCCTTAATGAAATGTGTGAAAACCAGTTCATGGTTTGTATTGTGAATCAATAATTTTTATAATGTTTTGAATCTGCTATTCTTTCATTAATGAATTTTTATTCGAATGCTTCATTTTAGAAGTCATTGTACTCACTGAGTAATATTTAAACTTTAATGTTTTTAACAATAAGTATAAGCATTACTGGTGTGTTTTGTGGAAAGTATTAATTAAACAATATTTATTACATTTTATGGTGTGTGCATATAGATGTGTTTTTTTTTTCAAAATGATTTTACGTGTTTTTCGGGGAACATTCCTTATGGGATTTATAAAATTTCAGAACATATACTTTGAAAAAAGGCATACTTGCTGCTTATAAACATATTGATTCATTTCTCAAGAAAAAGCCAGTGTTTGACCACATAAAAGTAAGTACTAAGTGTTGTAAATCTAAAAGTACAAATGTGTTTACTGACAAACAAATTTTTTCCATTTATAAGCGATTTATATTTTCCTCACTATACTTTTATTAACAAGAAATATTAGGCTGAGATTGAATTTAAAATGATATCAGATTATTTTTTTAAAATTGAATTTCCCCGCTATACTTTTATTAATAGGAAATTTTAGGCATAGATTTCAAAGCTACATATAAGCTACTGGCGACGAACCTCGTTATTCTGAGCCATGATGAAGTGTCGAAGATTGACTGAGCTGGTACCTCCATCTTGTTACTACCATATCAAGCCACAAGATGTTGAGGAACTGATACTTTTATTGTGTATAAATTATCTTTATTCTAACACTTCGGATCTTGAACGAAAACAGAACATGAGCCCTCGAATAAATTAAATGAATTCAAAAGAAGCCGATTAAAGACGTTGAATCCTTGACTCATCGTTCCATTTACTGCATATTAATTGGTTCCGTGTTTTCATAACGATTTATGTCTTTTATATAAAAGCAACAAAAAATCTGACTGCTCATTCAGTTTTTCAAAAATAGTCAAAGAATTTTTTAAATTCTTACTGACTTGAAATTAATTTGGAATCTTATCGATTACTATTACAGAATAAATATTAATAAATGTATATTTGTCAGTAAGCTTTCTTATATGAATTCATAGTTGCACTGAAAACAAATGGTTGTTGTCAGATAACTTTCTAAACGTGTGACAGGATTCTAAATCATTTATTTTTATTATTCCATAATGGTGTAGCCATTATTCAGAAACAAGACAAAACAGAGGAAGAAACTTAAGCTTTCAAAACGTGTTTAAAGATAAATTTAATTAACCAGCGAAATCATTAGGTAAAGATATTAATTCTTGCTCAGAGAAACATTATTAAAGTGCATATAAGTGATATAAATGAATTATTAGATATAAGTGAGTGCATATTTTTTTTAGAAAATAATTGTTTCTTACTAAATAGTACTTTTCGTTATCGGTTTTTTTTTTTTTGTATACAAAATACATTGCTACATTTAATTATTTTTATGACATTTCATAACAATTTACTGTTTTATACATTCATTCATTTATTAAATGTTTTTTATTTACTTTTGAAATTCAGAAGTAACATTTAATCAATTGTTCAAGTACCATTTGACCAATAACATTATTTTATCCTCCAGTTGCGTCTGAAATTTTTTTACTGACATAACGCCTAACATTGTTAATAAAAACTTCCTTCTGGTAGCACGTGTTCAGCTCCGATAAATGTATTACATTAAAAGAGTTCTACAAAAATGTAAATAAGTAAAACAATGACGGGTAAGATCCGTTGCCCCTCAGTGATGCATAAAAACTTTCCAAACAACAATAACTTTTGCTAGGTATGCATAGAAACACACATGTGGCCTTATTTTGTTTTGATGAAACATGATGGAATACTCTCTCCTCCAACCTCCGACCATTTCATGTTAATTGCTATTCTTTAATTTCGTCTAAATTAAATCATGAGTCAAATTACAAAGCAACAACGGTGTTACGGTTCTACGTAGTCACCGTAATCACCGAAGAAATATGTCATCAATTCGATAGTTTTGGAGGATATTACTCCTCCAAAACCATCGAATAGATAACATATTTCTTCGGTAGCAAGTTATCCTGTATGAGTAAAACGTCTGTGCAACAACAGTTATTTTTGATCATGATATTTAACGCTTATGTTTTTACACAAATTATACTTTTTCATCACAAATGACATGTTTATTGTTAAAAGGTCTCGTTTACGAGGGAATGTAAAATTTTAATAATTAATAATTAAAAACCGATATATATGGATAAAATTTATTCTGTATATTAATTGATCTTTTTGTACATAATGGTGTAAGTTGAAACTGTAAATATTGATTTATTTGGTTTCAGAGAGCCGTAGATTAAGTTTGAAGAGGCTAGAGTTATGGAGAAGATAGCGTTAAATCTCCTGAGTTCTACAATGACGGCCTTCTAAAGGTCAAGAAACCCTGGAAGGAATGTAAGACTCTGGATTGTGATTATGTAGAAAAAGACTTAAGAACAGTAAATAAAAATTATTTTTCGATCATTATCAATTATTTTACAATATTTAAAACATTACGATACCCCGAGATAATAATTAAAACTTCACGATACTGAGAGTTACTTCAATCTACAACTTCTTGAAATTAAATATGTCGACATTAATAGCTATTATTTACAACATTATGGACATTAGGATAAATTAATATGCAGAATAAATTTTACTCAAATATATATCGGCTATTTCTTAGTAATAATTAATACTTCACAATACCCCCTCATATAGTATATTTAAATTGCAATTTTTTTTGTGGAAGTACAATGTACGAATATTGAGATTTTATTCAAGTCTAAGTTTACTTTGATGCTTAGAAATTATAATCAGACTAAATTTAGAATAAAACAAATTTTAATCGCCAGCTGACCATCTGTATCATTCATAGGATTGATTTTTATCTTCTGTGATGGAAGATTTTCAATATTAGATATATTATATTATATTTCTCTTTTACTATCAACTGATTATCTTCTTGTCGATTGAATCACTTGCTGAAACACCCCACTCAAGTTAATACCTTCTTTTCTTTGCAACAGGACAAATATAAAGCGATTTTTTTTTTATATCCTAACAATTTAAATTTCACAAAGAACACTAATACTCATTAATCACTGCAAAATTCTGTTCCAATGACTAACGAGACGCAAGTTTCAAAACAAAGTATTTAAAGTCGGAAAATTAATATTTTTTACAAAGTGGGAAAGCTAGAAAGAATTGAAGTCCCAAAAATATTTTGAAAAATAGTTACTAGTTTTTTTTCAACATGAAGGAACTGGGCCTTTATAAATGATTCTCTTGGGAACATTCTTAATGAGATGCCATCAGTATTTACATTTACAATTTTGAAGTTCAGACTAATGATATAATTTGTTCTAACAACTACGCTTCACTTCTTTCGCTGAAGTATATAAACAAAGTTTTCATTTACTCAGTTCGATTGAACCAGTTTCAATTGCTTGTTTTTGTTCCAGTATAGTAAAATGAGAAATTGCGTGAAATCATAATACATTCATAATTTCCCTCTCTCGAAAAAAGTTAATGTAAACAAAGCTTTTAAACTTTTCTGGATGAATCAATGAGTTTATTCCCATCTGGTTATTTTCATCGTAGCATTTAATTATTTATATATAGCTTATTTTTATTTATTTAAACATTACTAGGCTGTTATTTATTTAAACACACTTATTATAAACATTATATATTAAATGGGTAATATTTTCTTTATTCTACTTTTCTGAATTGTGTATACATAAGATGTATGAGAGAAAAGACATTATTAAAATAATAAATAAAATTGATCTAAATAATGAAATTCATTTTTCTATAACAATTTCTGAGTTTTTAACATAACTTAATGTGTTTATACAAGTATGAAAATTTGTTTTCCATAGTTTTCTGAATTTATTTTGAAATATTCAGTTTAAATAAAATCTTAAGAAGTAATGAAACTGACCAAATGTAATTGAGATCTCAACTTCCTTTACAGTTTACTACAGATTTTTCAAGTTCTTTAAATAATGGCTATTATGAAATGAATTATCTACAAATTGTTATAAAAATTGTCAGATTTATTATAAATAATCAACACACACACACACAGAGAGAGAGATAGAGAGAGAGAGAGAAAGATTCGTACCAAAAGAACGTAACTAATTGGATTCGTTATTAATAAGAAGCATCGTGACGCAAATAAATAATAATCAGTCAAGCAAAATATTTAACCATTTTATTCCGGTTTAGAAAGAGCTGAATTAAAAATAAATAACTAATGTGGAGTTTTTACTGAATCGCATTTTTAATCAAGTACCATAATTTTGAATTCTATTTATTTTACTATTACGCTGTATCCTAAAAAAGAAAAAGGAAATCGATATTTTTGCAATTTTCGATGTCCAAGCTTCCCATACTTTTGAGAAGTTTGGTCGCAAATTTCAGAACCTATATCCAATTAGTTTTTAAGACATTGGAAGTTTTTTGAGTGATGTCAGTCTCCAAATTTAACAGCTGAGGGAACGTGGTTATTTTTGGTTTCATTCTGGAGTCTTTTTCAATTCTTAAATTTAATTAATTAAAAATATTTTTGAATGAATCATTTCTTTCAGTGAAATGGTTATTAATTTCAACTTTCACTACTAAAATTTGTCCAGTTTGTTTATGTTCAGCGTTCTTTTGTGTTCTCATAGTTGCTTAAATAAGCTATATCAAATGATATTTTTCAAGACCAATATTTGTTTTTAAACCAAGTTTATATAACCTTTTACTGAGACTACTATGAGATTTCAAAATACAAGTGTTCTATATACAAGTATTCCAGATAAAACTGAAGACTTCCATGGTTTATCAAGCTGTATTCTAATGATATTGAAATTATTATAACTAAATTTTTATTATAATGATATTGAAAACAGATGTAATTTGTTTACAGATTCACTGTGCAATCTTGTCGTAATGCATCTTTGTATATTGTTTTGGTCAAAAAATGGATTTGAATACACTCACACACAAACTTATACGTTATGCCTTAATTGTGACAAAAAATGAAAAGTGTTTTTCAAAACAATAAGTTTATGCTAAATTTCATCAAGTATCAAGTGATGTACAGCAATTTTCTAATGTCCTATTTAATATAAACATGAAATTAGTGAATGGGATGTAGAGTTTCGGACTCAGCTGCTCATCGATGGAGAAATTTTGTAAGCATATGAATTTGCATATAATGGCTGCTATAACATTTATTTCTACATGGCAAAAATTCTAGACAGACATATATTTTGCGACGTATAAAATGCTACTTGAACAAAAATGATTAAAGGAACAACAGTGATAGTGTCGATAAAGGAATATCTTGTGATGTAAGCTAGTCGATGAGAGGATGCACGTCAAACATTGAAATAGGATGTGTTATCGACCTGTTGACTATCTTTGTGATAGATAACAAAGTAATGTCAAAGCGGTCAAAAGAATACCAGAAAATTAATCTTGTCCACTTAGAGAAAACAGTACTAAATTCGATATTTGTTATGAAAGTCCTCAAGATGTTTGTAGTGCTACATACGTTGAGTCATCTGGTTCAATGGAAATAAACACAGCAGTGAAATTATGGCAAAGATCTAAGAGATCTAGAGATCAGGAGAAGCAACATAAATAGTGCCCTCCTGGTATAGATACCTGGTGTTTCTACAAGCCCGCATTATCAAGTGGAAAGGAACCAGCTTCACATAAAAAATAATAGGATCCCCCCCCCCCAACCAATGAAGAATATATGTCCAAAATCTTGCCGATTTACCTACGATTAACATCTACTGAACTATAGAGCAGATGTGTCTTAAATTTGATTCAAAATTCTAATGACGCTTTGCATTCAATAAATTGAAACAAATTTTTCAAAGAAAATACTGCTTCTACGAACCGTGTGTTGATTTGAGGTACTTGATACTATGGAACGTTATAAACTCTAGAAACATTTCAAGATGTTTTTTAATTACCTTCCAACTAATTCATCATCAAAACACTTAGCTAATTTCACTAATAATGGATCATATTTTAGAAAAAAAAAAGAAAAATGTAACTGTTTTGTTCAAACCTAGTTATACCTATTTAAAATTATTATTATTATTTTGTAGAAATATATTGTGTTCAAAACGTTTGTTAAACTATTAAGTTAAGATGAAACTCAATAATCTGTAATTGTCGTAATCAATGTTACGATTTTCTGTAAAAGCATATTTTGAATAAGAAGAAAAAAAATATGTCATCATATTTAAATAAAATAGTGTTATAATTCATATCAGAAGTTGGAAAAAAATTAATAAGAAAATTGGAGTTCTACAAGCATCCTCAGTTTTTGTTATATAGATAGATAGATAGATAGATAGATAGATAGATAGACAGACAGACAGACAGAAAAACATTTTTTCAAAAGCCAGTTAAGTACTGAAAAACTGACTTTTGAAAAAAAGTTATAATAAAGCATAATGATTACAAATATTTTACAGTGATATTTTTTCAGCAGCTCCACATGAAGTTAACAGACAATTTGCTTCTTTTTGTGTTCTGTTTTTTTCAGACGCTATTAAACTTTCTGCTTTCAAACAAACCAGCAGAATCCTCCAGGGAATGCTAAATAATAATCACCCTGCTCGTTTTTTCTTGAATGCAATAACAACATTAAATTAAATCCAACTGGTCTGTTGCGAAAGTTTAAAGAGTGAGTTACCGGTTGTTGGTACCGAGCTCGTTACTAGACTATGGCTCAGACTGTAAGATTCGAAAGTAATAGTAAATTACGTAGTTTTAGTATGGGATGCACAATTCGCGACCACCTATTGGAATTTCTCTTCTTTCTTTTTTCTTTTTCTTTTTTTTTTTTTTTTTGGGGGGGGGTTCGTATAACACTGCGTTACTTTATTTGGATAGCCTTAGTATTGTTTCATTGACATAATTTAATTTAATTTCACAACTACTTAAATTTAGTTAATTACAACTAGTTTTCTAATTGCAGGAAAGCTTCTGAACAGTTTAACGGTTTATGCTGAAAAAATCTAGAATTCAATATCAGTCTTGTTCTGATGTTCAAAAATTAAAAGAGCTTCACTATGCTCATTCATAAAATCATTATTATTAATTATTTCAATATTGTGCTTAGAAAATTTTAACTCTTCAATATATAAAAATTATTGAGAAATCAATTTATTAAATTTTATCTTTGTTTATTGATGAAAACAATTAGGGATTGCTAGTAAATATTGAAATCCAAGATTCTTTAGATCCATAACATTCATGTTGGATTGATTTTTCGCTGGACACCATAAAAATTAAACAAAATATTTCGATTTTAAGACAATAATTTGAATCAAAAGAAACTTTAAAATGCATTTATAATCTTTTTTTTATAATTTTATTAAATATAAATGAAATAAGTAATTTATGATAGGTAGCTTTCAAATGTTGTGGCTGCCATTCAAGGGGTCTCAAGAGCTTTTAACTTCAAAATCTTAAATTTTTTGAAAAAATATATGTTAGAACCCCATTTTTTTCTGAAAATTTTATGTTACAAAATTTAAGCGGTACTTCCAAAGTTATCCAGAAATAACTAAACCTTGTTTATCTAGTTTTTTTTTCTTATTTTTCAAATTTAACTTCATTTTTCTCAATACAAAAAAAAATTTAGATAGTGGGCAGAACTTCTAGGGAACTATTTATCACATTAATCGGAAATTTCATTCACATATTTGAAACAAGTTTCCTTATGACTTATACTTCAATATGTAGACAAATTATTAACAAAAAACATTTTGCTCGAATTTTAATTGGATTCTTTTTCTTACAATTTCACAATTTTCTAAATAATTGTAGTTAAAAGAAATGTCTATTTAAAAATTTTAAAAAGTATGTATCGTTTCTAAACTGAACATTTTTCTAGTAAATATCACTTTTGTAAATTTTTAATAAAGTTATACTTCAGAATCTTGAGTGGAGTAAAATATTGATTTTCGTAATTTTGGAAAAGTGTTCAATTTATATTTCTTTATAAATTTTTAGCATTTTTTAAAAACTTAGATGAAAATGTGAGAATTAATGTAAATATATATGAATATTATGTATTAAAAATATCACATTTTTGCTTTGTTTCACAGGTAAGCTATAATGGTTTCAAAAATAACGTTTTTTCGCTTACACAGATAATATAGAGATTAAGTGTTAGGAATTCTAAGCGGCCATCTTATGAACACCTCCCTTTATTTCTAATATCAAATAATATAAAAATAAATGTTTTATTTTGCAATTATTTATAAACATTCATCTAATGACTTTTATAAAAACTTTGAAATGTTCAGATGGACATTTCATCTTCAAGAAATATTCTAAACTGTTTGAAATTAAACGATCATGCAAAGAAAGATTTCAGAAAT
>BMAW01064500.1:346826-358609 GCA_019974015.1 Nephila pilipes | reverse complement strand
GTGTGTGTGTGTGTGTGTGTAGGTGGAATCCGTCTGGACAAGACATCTCCTGGTGCTTCGGAGTCTAGGAGAAGGGTTCGGTGTTGATATTTACCAGTTCATTGAAGAGGCTCGAATTTGAATCATTATTTTATTCTTGATTAGATAAAGTAATACTATTTACAAAATTGCTATGTACAGGTGATTTGGGAATAACTAGTTCTCTTCTCTCTCTCTCTGTCTCTCTCTCACACACACATTTATATATATATATATATATATATGTGTGTGTGTGTGTGTGTGTGAGAGAGAGAGAGAGTATGTATGTGTGTGTGAGAAAGAGAGTGTGTGTGCGAGTGAAGAGAATTCAGGAATTGTTTGAATAAAATATAAATTTTACAATGGAAATACATAAAGCTTTCAAAATCTTATTAAAATTCTAGATAGCAAATTGATTTCAAGTCTGTCGTTATGTTGTCCATCTCTTAAATTAGTACTTAATATATTATTTTTCTTTTATTGAAAAATAACATAATTAGTACTCTTAAAAGGAATATCAGAAAGTGTTGCTACATTTGTATTTATCTAACAACTTGCTCATTTTTGATGATACTTTTAAAAAACCCTTTTTAAAAAAATATTATTCACTGGAAAAATTCGGAATATATTAATAAATTATTAATTAAAAACTTTGAATGACAATTAATTAAAATGATGCAAATAAGTACGAATTACTTTATTCCTAATATTTCATTTTCTTAATTCATTTATTCATGTATCTTCAATAAAAAAGCTTAAATTTTGTTTGATGAAATATACAAAATATTACGTAAAGTTTGTAAGAGCTTGATATGAATATTTCATAAAAATTTGACTTTTTTAGCATGATAATATTTTATAAGGAGCTAAATTAATGAATTAATTTTTCAGGATATTCATTGAACAAATTTGTCTCTGTAAATACCGAATGTTATTTGAAACGTAGGGTGCACAATTTGTGTGTTATAAAATAGAGTAGAAGTTTTCATCGAAAGGAATGAGACAATTGGGGTTTTGTATTTAATTTTTCTGAATAAAAACTTTTATGTATAATGAGCTACAAGTGTTCTATTTTGAAAAGAAATAACAGCTGAGAATTTTAAGCATTCCAAAAATTTCTGTTTTTAAATCATTCATTAGCATAAATTCAAGAATTTCTCCTTAAGTTTAGAAATGTTTTAAAAAATCCAATTTTCCTCTAGAAATCCAATTTTATTCAACTAATAACTTGGTTTTATTTACATCGTAATGAAATGTGAGAAATGTTCAAATATCAAACTCATTAGTGTTTAAAAAATACTAGATATTTTTCCCTCATCATGGTTAAAATATGAAATATAAGAGGAATACAGAAACAAAAGATTACCAGTAAACACTTGAAATTGCTTGTTATTGTCTTTTTGTAACGAAAATACAAATCTTATACCATTTTCACATCAGAAGAACATTAAATACCTTTTACATTTATTAAGAAAAAATAGTCTAATTTTATGTTATCATAATATATATTTAAGGATATGTATTCTTCCAGTTTTCATTATGCGGGTAAAGATAAAATCGCTTTGGATAATCATACAGTGTAAGTAGTTGAATTTAAAAACTACAATCTCAAAATCTTGAAATTTTTTAATATACCTTTCTATCCAAGTTCTCGTATGATTGTTTTTCTCTTCAATTTTAAGTTTATTTTGAATCTCTCTTTTTAGTTTTTTTCTGCTATTCTCAAATGAAATGAGGCAACCATATCCTCGCACATTTGGGCTATTTGTGGATATGTTATTCTCTCATCTTTGAATTTCTACTTACCCCAATGATATTAATTTATTCTGAAATGTAGTTGTCAACTAATTTAAAAAATGATGTAGAATAATATGAGATTAAGTAGAAAATTATTGCATAAAGCTTGTATTTCAATTTATATAAAAATATATTACAGTTAACTAGTAAAATGAGACGTTGTATTCATAAGTGTATTTTGTAAGTACCTATATATATATATATATATATATATATACACGCACAAAAATGTACAAAGTTTCCCACTTTTAAAAGTTTTGAAATATAATGCTTATCATAAACTTCCATTCCTAAGCACTTGATTAAATTAATGATTTAAAATTGACGTTCCTGAGTTAGACACTTTAAAAATTTAATAGAAATTATAAATGTGTTTTATTTGATAAATCACATGGCTTAAAGTTTTCAAGAAATATAAGCAAGTATACATGTTTACTGTCTTAAAAGAAAATGCAGGTATTCAAAGCACAGTAAGAAAGCTCCTGGTACTAAAGTAGTACTTATATAGTTCTTAAATCTTTTCTGGAAAATAAAAATATTTCTAAGCATTCCTATCATAGCAACGTTTTAATCAAGGCAAATGAATTTTCATTACATTTATGAATTTCATTTTGTCAAAGTTTCAGGTAAGAATTTCAAAAACGTAGTTCAGATGTTTTTATTGCTATACTTGTTTGTCACATACCGCTTAATTTTCAAAATTAAACGGAAGATATTTTTCAAAAATCAACTGAGAAACCTTATGTACGATATACATTTAAATTCAAATTTTATTTTAAATTTCTTTAAATTCATATGCGACTCATTTTGGAAAATTTATACTTCAAATTACTCTTATTTTTCACTGCATTCTGATAATTTTATATACTAAATTACATTTTTAGTGAAGAATATTGTACATTTTTTTGCGTAAAATTCCTTCTATCAATAAATTAGTTAATCAAATGATGTGAATGAGTTAGAAAATATTAATTCTACAAAAGGCACTACAAATTTTGAGTTACCAATTACCTGAAATAATTATACGCATTATTAATATTTTTAATAGAATTAAAATATTCTTATGAAAGAAAAGAAAAAAAAACAGTGCTAAAAGGAAATATATAAAATTATACAAATACAATTCAAAATAAAATATATAAAAAAAGGTAAACTATAATAATGTTGTAGTTTGACACCTCGCTAAGAATTGAAGTGGAAGTCATTCTAAGAAAATGTCCCTTTTTCTTTTAGATGTACTCAAGCATATGATTTCTATTCAGTATTAAATAAGAAACTTCAGGACCTTTTAACTATATTCATTCCATCCATCTATTTGGTTTCTGCACGCAACTTCTAGACAAAAACTCTTCGTCATCAAATGACTTCTTAATGATCTTAACAGAAGTCTCATAACAATACCTATCTACGTTTTTCTGTTATTATTTAATTTAAACTTTTATTACAAATGGGTGTCAAATGTTCAGTGCGTGTTAACAATCAAAAAGACTTAAGTAATATTCATTGCATATTTACTCCAAGGTTTTCTCTAAAATGTTTTAAAATTAGTGCTTAACCTTTCACTTTCATTAATAGGAATTAAAATTATAAACCTTTTAAGAATAAATGTGTTTTGCTAAATGCTGCTTAACACTTGTTCAAAATAATGTATTTTATTGTGAATCTAAATGTAATACAAAACAAAGCACTAAGTTGTTTGAAAATAAATTTGTAATCCTATAGTATGTTTCAACAATAAATTCTTATTGTGTTCAAATATTTTCAATGAATATTTTCTTTGCTTCAGCTATGATTTTTTCTGCGTGTTCAAAGAAAAGTTAAAAACTGTTTCTAGAGAAATAAATAAATAATTATCTTTTTAACAAGAAAGTCTATTTTTTGAAGCAAACAAGAAGATTATAATATACATATACTTATTTAATAAGAAAATTGAAATATATAATACTCCCTCTATAATCCGGCACTTAAATTATGCTGCCTGCCAGTAATGCGGCATCAATCAATAAATCACAATAATAATGAAAATTACATTTTACGTCTTGTACTTCAACTGAATAATGTAAGATATCAATACAAAATAGTATGTGTTTCTTATAATTTTAATTATTTCAAGTGTCTGACTCTTTATTTGCGTGTTTTATACTAAATTAAATACAATAATACAAAGCTATTTTTGTTTAAATGCGTTATTATTTATAATTTTCTGAAAATCTGGCTGTGATCTGGTCCAATATCTATCGCATTATTAAGAGTGCACTGTGTTATCATCTTCTGGATATTATTATATAAGACAATTCCTATATAAAATGGATTTTGTTCGTTGCATCAAAGTAAAAATTTGATAATTAGTGCTTTGTTATTTATAATTTTAAGATTATATCGCATTGTCATATATGATATTAAACTCATTAAATTGATACTTTAAACTCATTATATAGTTCTACAGATTTAATTTAAATTTATCCCTCATATTTAATTATGCCTGAAAGAACGCAATAAGTAGAATTAATAATTAGTCAACGAGAATATCTTTCCATTTCATTTTAATGTGATGCATAAGCATCTTTTCTTAGCCCAGGTGGCGATAAAGTTTATCAACGGACCGAAAGATAACTAGCGGTAGTAAAATGAATTTGGTATAGCAAGTATTTCAATATTGACATTTGAAAGAAAACTTTATGTAGAAATATATGATACCGAAATGTGACATTGGATAATCAGCAAACCATTTCCTTAGAGCCAAAAACTTAAAATATCGTTGCACTCGACTGTATATGTATATAGACTTCCCTTGAATATATCCTTTTATTTTCGAATTTAACTAGTTTGACAGCGTATATTTACTCTGAAAACTTAAACTTTCATAAGAGTTCTCACACATTAACTCGGCGGGACGCATTTAGATTACGTTTACGTCTAAGGTCTTGCGCTAACGTCTGACACGTCTGCTGTCATATGTTTTGAAAAAAATTGAAGGAAGCTATTCGGATTCAATTGCTGGGAGAAAACCCAAGGGCATACCATTCTTATTTAACTAGGAAATTTGTTCAAAGGTATTTTTGAACCAACAGTCCTTGAGACAAGCGAACACCCCAAAGGGATACAAATCCTTTCGGGAATCATTAAAGGTTGTACGCATGCTGAAATTCAGACTTTCACACATATTTCTTAGATTCAAAACCTATTCTCTAATGATTTGATTATCGAAGTTAGAAGAATAATAGTCATTTCCAGACTTATTTTCGAAGTAAAAGTGCTAACAGTACAGTGCATATAAATGTTAGCACAGTTTCAGTGAGTATATTAGCAATACCTTGAAATTGAAACTCTTATTCTTTAAAGAAATTTATTTGATTGCTGTTTTTTTACAAAATAAATAAATAAAATTACTTTCACTACTACTACTACCAGTAGTTCTCTTTTTCATACTTCATATACAGATATTGTAAAATTCGTAAAAAACCAAATTCTTTTAACATATATTAACATATATATATATATATATATATATATATATATATATATGTGTGTGTGTGTGTGTGTGTGTGTGTGTGTGTGTGTGTGTGTGTGCACGCGCGCGTGCGTGCGTGCTTACAATCATAGCCCAGAATTTTTCTCTGAAAGCGAAGTCGAAATATTAACAAGTTCACAATTAAAAAACACAATTTTGTACATGTAGTTTCATTTTTAAATTAAAAAAAATGTTTCATTTTAAATTAAGATTATCTTTCGATAAAAACTCTAAGAATAAAAATCTTTTAATCCATTTACATAATTTAGTAAAAAAAGAAAGGAGTTGTTGGGATCTTCTATCAAATTATTTCAATAAATATTCTGTAATAGAAAGTTCTTTGTGTATATAATGTTTTTGATAGGTTACATGTTTCATAGATATTTTATAATTGTTATGATTTTTGGTATATATTCCAAGAGAGAAAATAAAACTTTTTTCTTTTTTTGCTTATGTGTAAATTGTCTTTTCTAAAATCAATTATATATTCTATTCCTATGCATGGTTTAAGTTTTTTCTTTAATGAAAGTTTGTTTATAAAACTACAGTAAAAAGGACAATTAGCCTAGCATTTATTTTGAATAAATTTGAATAATTATAGTTTTGATACATGTATGTTATAGTTTAGGAAAAAATACAATTTATTATACCTTCATCTAAGAATTTAAGTGTTTCCGATTTCTAAGCACAAACATAATGTATATATTATGCTTTTGTTATAACTTCATGCTCATTAAAAATCATCAGAAAAAGATAAACTATGATCTCTTGTAATCGGTTTTTATGCTTGTACCAGATCTCATATAAAGCATCACTTTCAAATTTAAGTCAAGCTTCCCTCTTGATAAAAGAAAGAATTGAATCTATATTTATATCGGCATTACTTTGAATTTGATTTTGGTATCTTCTAAGAGTCATTTATAAACATACTAGATGCACTACATTTTTCAAAAAGTTCTGTTATTCTTATTAAGATGAAATAGCTTCAAAAATAAATGTGAATTCATGCTTTACATTTTTCTATCCAACGAAGTATAAACTCAAAATAAATTCAATAGCACTTTAGGTTCCCTTTGAACTACAAAGTATCTTCAAAATAAAATTTTAAAGGTGATGAATTTTTCACGGTAATTTAAGAAACAAAAAAAAAATTTTTAGAAATTACACGCATGATTACACTATAAGGTATTTCCGACTTTTGCAATGACAAACGATTTTAGATTTTATTGTAATGATTTTAATTTGCTGATAACTCTCTTTTCAATGTGAAAGGAGTGTTAATCAAAGTATGAAATGTTAGTGATTCTCGTTTCACATTTATATGAATCCAAATATCATGAATAGAAAAAAAAAACTGTGATTTATGACATTTACTGTTCTTCCGACTCACAGTGTGAGAGTTAAATGGAGTGCAAAGAGTTTTTCCAACATAAAGAGTGCATGTGGGTGCATAAAGGGTGCCTTTCTCAGATGCATGTCATCAAGAGAAAAAAAAATATGAACATATTAGAGGTTTGTAAAAAAAAAAAAAACTATAGGAAGCACCAGTTAAATTATTGTAAGCAGGCACATTGACAAAGGGCATCGTTTAACTGTACGAAGTTTAAGAAACATTTTTATAAAGATGTTTTACCACCAAATATACGATAATGCAAGACTGTTTTATCATTTTTCAGAACGAAATAAACCTCTTTTTGTTTATTTAATTCTAGAATTTTATTATGCTCGTAATTTTTTAGCTTTGTGGTGTAATGATCCTTTGACATTGAAAAGAAACAGCGATAGTTATACCCAGCAATTGAATACCTAGTCAAGCTTCAATATATCTCAAAAGAGGTACGGTAGGTGCTCTTTATTCCAATATGTTTAGGACCACGGTCATGCCAGATTATCGAGTATCAATACAGTTTTAATTATGATACCTAAGATAAATTACTCTTGATAAATATTTAAACGATTTAACTATGCATTTAATGTGTGTACTCACATTTTTAGCCTTTACATACAATTTAAATATCCAAAAAGTATTTCGTAATTCTAAAATTAATAAAATTAAATTCAAACAATGAGCATCAATTGAACAAATACCTAAATCTCCATAAAAAATGCGAAAGCTAATAGCACTATCTTTGCCGGATTATAGAATGTGCCGAACCATCGGATGCCGGATTAAACAGAGGCTACTGTACAAAGCATGAAGGTGATATGCATGCTATCTTTCTTTAGCCATTTGCAAATGAAATGAAATAAAAAAATATCGTACATGCTCACAATGAATGTTATTTTTGCGACAAAACTATAAAAAAATCTAACCTTTAAATGAATAAACATTATTTGTATTGTTCTCTAATCCAATGTAATTGACTGCTTGTTTATTTACGTAGCACTTAGAAACAACACAAGGGCTATCGGTGACGGACCTCGTCATTTTGCACCGCGGTCAAGCGATAAGGACGACACATGAGTTGGTCCTTTCTTCTACAAACTTCCACACCACCCAATGAGAGGATTTGGAGCTTCAACAAAAAATAATTCTTGCACGATAACTGCTTTTAAGAATCTGTTTCTGAGGGTTAGAAAAGCACATAGCATATCACCGAATCTGTTTGATACCACTCCACACTTCAAGTTCCCATTTTTTTTTTGTTTTGTTTTCAATTATGAGTCTATCATAGTTTCATAGAAAGTGACTGTAGTATATATGACACCTATTGGCCAGAGAAAATTGTATTAACCCCCCTTGTGTCGAGGAAAGGGGTTGTCATTGTATTGGAAGAGACGCAACCTGTCCTCACATGTGAGAGGTAGGGGTGAAACGAGTTCCTAAATATATATATAAATAAAGTTGTTTTTGTTAAAGATCTGAAATCATCCTTACGCCCATATGAACATTCAATGAGTTCTCCCATAGTTAGGAAGTAAGAAAGGGTAGATATATAAAAAAGTTTCTCATAGTGACGTCAGTACAATTCTGCAAATAAGTTCTGCTTCGTAGGAAATCGATAATACAGGAAATACATTATCTGACAAATTTATCCAAGTTTAAAAATGTCTGCAATCTCATAATTCTTGTGAGATGTGAGTCAATTTGAAATACTATTGCTTTGCTTACAAGAATGTGTTATTTATTATTTAATGAATAGTTTCTTTTCATAAAGGTAAATAAAACATCTCTTGAAATGTATACTATGGAAGCTGATTCGGCCATATAACTTCTTATGGAGTCTAAAAGAAAGATAAATGGTTGTGAATTCCTATAATTTTAATTTAAAAAAATACTTTTAAAAACTCGTAATTTGTTTTTAAATAAAGATATTAGTAAAAACCATATTATGGTCTCTTTGAGTGAGGGATCTACTCACCCAATATTAACAAGATGTCAATGAATTTTATCTGTTGATATATTGGATAGTGATTTAATGTTAAAAAATATTTAAGTATGTGTAATGTTTTTTTTTTTTTTTTTTTTTTTTTTTTTTATTTTTTATATTTTTTTAAAAAAAAATTTTTGTTTTTTTTATTTTTTTTTTTTTTTTTTTTTTTTTTTTTTTCATTTTACTAATAGTTGAATAAAAATATTTTCCCTCAGATCTTTAAGAAATACTATTTTTTATAGTCCTTTGCATATATTATTTTTATATAGTCCTTTCCTTATTTAAGTGTCAATTTCAATGAACATATATTTTTGCCATTCTAAGAACACACACAAAATGATAATTTATTTCATTTACAATACGAGACTACTAATCATTCTTTCTGAGTATAAATCCCTATTTTTTATTATATTGTGCGAATTCCTATTCTAGAGAAGCGAGCTGAACAGGAGTTCACTGATCTGATAAACAAATTGTTACTAATTTATCCATAAAATTTGGAAATAAAGAACGAACACAGGTATATAAAACGTGTAACTTTGAAGACTAAATTACTTGGATTCTTAAATATTTGCTGTAAACTTGATCAGAGTGACTAGACTTCAAATATTATTGAGACCATCTTGTTGTATTTTAATGTTGTAATTTTATATAAAATATAACCTTTTCATATTACTATTTAGAGTGCTTGTTATTGTACACTGATATACGCATTTTTTGCAGCTGTTGCATAACTAACCACATTTTTTTTTTTTTTTGCTCCATATTCTTTGAAATTTGTTTTCAAACTTTTGAACACCTTTCAAGTCTTACACAAAATCTCTACATTTATTCGCATTCATTATTTATAACTTCTAAATTTTGCATCATTTACTACTTTTCAAATAATAAGAATAATAGAAAGCAGAATTCTAAAACCTATCACCTATCTGATATACGCTCTATAACAAAAAAACAAAAAACCCGACGCACCAAGGAATTGCCCAATTGTAATGAAATTTCATATGCAAAGACATTTGAACTGAACATGCAAATGATTAAAATTTGGTGTCCAATGAATGAATAGCGGGAGCTAACTCGCACTCAGCAGGTGTATATAAGAAATGATTCTCAATCTGATGGTCGTATTTTCTGTTGCATTAAGATTTAGGATTCCTTTCAACGACTGAAAAAATGCCTCGCTGCAGGATTCGAGCTCATTACGAGCAACTGTCAGAGTTTGAAAGAGGTCGTATCATTGGATTGAAAGAGGTAGATTGAGGAAATCAAAGAATCGCTCGTCATATGGGTCGAAGCGATGCGGCTATTATAACATGCTGGCAAGAATGGGTGGACAATGGCAGATTTTAGCTTCATGATGGTAGAGGTCGACCTCAGGCCACAGCAGATCGGGAGGACAGAGTGATTGTTAGATCGGCTGTCACAGCGCCTGATACATCGTATCAACTATTACACGTGTGACGCACAAGCGAGTGTCCACTATGACCACAGACGGCTGATAGAGCGAAATCTACGCTCGTACCGACAGCTGCATTAACTTTCCCCCCTAATTTTCGTTCAAATTAAATCTTCGTAATTGTGAAATCCGAAGTACCTACTTACTCAAAGCTAACCGTTTTTTGGACAGTATAAAAATCCTTACTTTTACGATCGGACCAATTCTTTTCCTTCAGTGAAAAGTGTACTGAAAAATTAAAGACGAACAGGGTACTTGAAACGAATAAAATATTTATTTTCTATTTCTTAAATGGGACTCCTAAAATGTTATGTAATTAAGAATATAATTTCATGCAAGTTAAAGCCTAATTTTCCGATTTAAAACGTCATCCCATAAAAAAAATATTGACCTGAAAAATATACTTCAATACTTGATACTTGATATTTCTTACAAGTACTAGAAAAAGTATTTACTTTAAAAGTTTATTTCCATTCTTCTCTCCTCTTTTCGGGAAGATTAGAATAAGTTGATTAAGGTTTATAGTTGAATTCTGAAACGTCTTTGAAAAAAATATTTTCATTTCTGATATATTTTCACTTGTACTTTATTTAATAATGAAAATTCTCTAGCTACCCATGGTAATAATTGTGAAATTCGTTTTTCTTTTTGTGAAAATATTTTTAACACGTAAATATCAAAATATTGTTCAGAGGTCGTTAACATTATAACATGAAGTTCACTTCACATTACCAAATCGGCTCATTATGCAGACTTCTGTTATCCGATCTTCTTTTAACAGGTGTAATGATTTAGTTATATGAGGTTAAATTTTAAAAAATTTCTAGTTAATGAAAGAAAAATAGTATAGAAGGCTAAACACTTAGATTGAATTCCGATCCAACAGGTCAGTTAAAAAAAGGGCTTAATGATATAACTAAATTGTTTTTGGCAGATTCGATGATAACTTTGAATGATTTCAGATTATGTACTTACATTCCAAGAACCGTAAGAATCTCAAATGATCAAGCCAGTGAGTAAAATACAATGGACTATAAAACGATCGTTGACGTTAAATCATCTGCTTAGAGAAACCAGATCGCTATATCTTGAATGTATAACTCAAACAGAAAAATCATAATAATAGCATCATACTTATGCATTTTAATATTATCACGCTATATTTTATAGCTAATAAAGCGTTTGCTATTAGTACACGTTTCATTGGACAATTCTCTAGCACGTAGGTTGATTGCTTTTTTTTGTACTGCAGGAATTACAATGTCTTTTAATGACATAAGTTTCAAACGATAGCTTGGAAGTAAGTTGTTAGCAGAAGCACGGCGCTTAGACGGGCAGTAGAAGCAAAAGAGAGAGCCGAAAGAGAGAAAGTGGTCTGCAAAACGGGGGTTTTATAGGGACAAACATGTGAGCTATGAGTTGAAAGCTCTAGACTAAAGCTAAAGTTGTAGAAATGGTTTGGAAGCAGCTTGTTTAGACGTTAAATCTAAATTATGTTAAAAAGTGAATAGTTAAAATTCCAAATTAAAAAAACAGTTTCATCACACACACACATACACACACACACACATATATATATATATATATATATATATATATATATATATATATATATATATATATATAT
>BMAW01064500.1:318262-346816 GCA_019974015.1 Nephila pilipes | reverse complement strand
TATATATATATATATATATATATATATATATATATATATATATATATCACAGCTTCTTATCTATATTGATATTTAAAAGAAAATACTATTGAAATTTAAAAATTAATCATTATGTGACAAAAAGCGTTAATGATCCAATAAGGTAGTAAGAATGACACTTTGATATTATTTTTCACCGATAAAATGTAATGCTTTATATATTTTATAAAAATCAGTTTTTAAAATAAATTATAAGTATTTTACTATAGAAACAATTAAATAATAGAGAAAAGTAAGTAAATTAAATGTTTTCAATTTTTTTGATGAATTTATAGATGGATAAATGTAAGTGAGAAACCATTCAACATACATTTTAAATAATAATTTACTAGAATATAATTAACGAATTCATCAAAAATTATCATTTTACTTTTCAGATAGATAAGACATTCGCGCTTGCGTAAGAAACAAAACGTTATTTTTTTTTTAACCAAATCATGTAATATTTATATAAATTGTACATGAAAATATTAAAGACTTTCCTTCCTTCCGAAAATATAATAACTTGTTATAAACTTTTGTTCTATGTCTGAAAACCTTTGAAAAATCTATAAATTTGATCATGTTAACTTAGCAATTATGCTAACTTGCTTAAGTGCAAGGTAATTATGGAAACTTTTAAAAATGTGACTTTCTCAGATGAAACTAGATTTATCCATCTGTCTTAAATTTACGAGGAGGAATTTGATTCAATACATTTTTATTACAGCGATTATCAAGTGCTGTTTTTAGTACTTCATAATACAATATATTATTTTATTAATGAAATCGAATGTGTGTATTATATACATTTTTAGTAATGGTGGCGTTTTATTTAAACTGAATTTAAATCTTGACGCAGTTTTAGCCATGATCCTTTTCTCAAGCTTTACAAAATTTTGACTCATGAAAATAAATTTCTTTAATAAGGGGAGCTTATTCTTTTCTATAGAAAGCTGTGAAACTTGATCCCGGTATTTTGTAGTAGATACAAAATTTGATTGAAAACAGTTTGACATGAAATCGCATTTATTTAATTCACATCAAATAGAAGAGGTATTAAAATACGTAAAAATTCGAACTCTATGTAAGTTATGTGACAAAAAGAATGGACTTCATTTGAAATATGTATATTAATAAGGTTAAGTAAGGGTTTTTTTCTTTCATTTTTTGATATGATAATTTGATTTCTTAAATTATTTCGATTATACTAAGATATGTAGATGATTAATCTTTGGCAGAAAATTTCTCATTGGAAACATTTTAAGGGCATGAATCTCCATTATAGTTACAGAAAATATTATTTAATTAAATGGACAAAAATACTTTTACTCTTTCGATTCAATGATGATGTAATATCCTGTTATTTTTTAAGGCTCTCGTAAAATTCACTTCTTTTGTAATGAAGCACTTTTAGTCATATTATTTCAGAATATCCCCAGTAAATTTTCTATTTTTCTTTTCAAAGCTATAGAAAACCTCCATTAACTAATTTATAAATTTATTCAGAAACGTTGCTCTAATTTGAGATATGGATAAATAAGCCATTAACTCTTTCATCAGAATTAGTCATTATGATATCATCAGAATATGCCACAATTTCATCAATCTCTATAACGTAAAAAAAAGATATGTGACTCTGTTTTTTTTTTTTTTTTTTTTTGTTTGTTTACTGATCTATGGTCATTTAGATTTGCTATGCCTTTAAAAAAGGCGTAAATTTTATGTGCAAATAGAGCACGATAAAAAAAAAAATTATGACTATAATCTTTGTAAAGGAAAACACGCACACTTACATTTTAAAATCTACGAGTCTTTTCGTTTACCAGAAAAGTACTGTAACAAATAAGAAAATATAAAGTAGACTTGAAGCAATTACGTAAGCGTAAAGAAGATTTTTTTACCACCGAGAATCGCATGTTCTACTGACACACAAAGTCTCCTTTTCGGTTATTAAAATAGCATGTCTTCTTCAATGTAAATTCCTTATGTGTTCCACAGAATGAAAAAAGTAGTCGTCCCACGGAGCGAAAAAAATGTTTCTAAACAAGAGACTATAAAATTGTATTGATCCTCGGGTATAATTTGTACCGTCTAGAGTGGTTCCGTGTCGAGGTTCTAGCATTTGACATCACGCAGAAATAATATACGTAATTTTTGTCCATTGTTTCAGTTAGGATTTTTTTCTGCCTAAAGTTGTTGCCTTAAGTTTCGTTCTCTCCGTTTCAGCTGATTTGTATTATTTAATTTAATTATATTTATACACGCTTAATTGTTTGTTGCATAGTTATTACGTATATTTATTCTAAGGTTTAGGCGGGCATCTAAGGTTGTAAACTTTCGTCAAAAAAAATGTTAGGCGAAAATGATAACTTTTTAAATGTTAACTCTTTCGGGTCGGGCATGAAACGCACACAGTTCCCGACTGGCACGCCAGCGTGACAAAGTGTTTTCTCGTGCACCCCCGATTGTCACGCATTCGTGTCAGAGTAATGGAACATTAAAAAACTAATATTTTGTTTAAAAAGGACATTATATTTCCATAGGATAAGATACATATGGATTTAACATTCTATTCAAAATTAGACAAAGATGACTGACATGAATGTGTATTTTGAATATATAAACATAGTGATAAAAGGCATGTTCTTGACTCACATGCCTCTTGACGATTCTTTAAATGATCACGTTGTATTTGTTGATGGGAGAGTTTTATTTTTGTCAGAGCTGTGGTTGTTTGGGTTTTCAGTCCAGTTTCTAATAGAAAATAAGTATATGTGAAAGGGAAAAGTGATAAAAGTGAAAATTTTCTTTGTATAAGTGAAATTTTTCTATTTTTACATAGTGTGTGGTGCAGATTATATTATGTGTGAAGATGACAGTTTCGAGATGTGTTTGTGTGTGATTTGATATGGTGATTAGTGTGTTTTAGTGAAAAAAAAACTTAGATCTATACCAATGAGAATGTGTTGCTCAGAACATAAGCTTTCTTTAACATGAATCTGTACTAAATGAAAGGAATTTTATTTAATTAAGAAAAAAGACTTAAGTATATAAAGTATGTTTTATATATATTCAATAATAGTTGCTTAGAGCATAATTACCCTATAAATTTCTTAAAAACTTATAAATCATAGATATATTTACCAAATATGTGAATTGTGAAACATTTTCAGATCTACCACACAATTCTAGGTCCACAAAGCTGGCTTGTTAATTATCTAGCTATGAAGAATTTTATTACATACAGTTTACATTTCTTAGACATTCTTTAGACCACTTTGCCAACCAACAGCTTGCATCTTTCTTGAATGTATATAGTGATGGCATTTTGCTTTTTGTATTTCTCTCGAGTATTTAATATCTATTTTTGAACACTTCATTTTTGTGAAGAATGCTTTACTTATCTACTAAACTTTTTGAATATTGATTTCTTTGAAACATTTGTAAGTAATATTTACTTTATTGATTTCATGCTATTTTTTCCAATTTATGTGAATGATAAATTTTATTCTTTTATTTTTTGTTATTTCGCTCTTTTTTCAGGTATTCGATCCTTCACTTAAAATTGCTTTCAACTTTCTGAGTTCTATTTTTACAATTAATTTTTCTATTTTGATTCAAATTTTTCATATATATATATATATATATATATATATATATATATATATATATATATTTATATAAGTCAATAAACCAATTTACATTTCACTAAAGTAAAAGTTTGCTGCTACGAGTTCTTCACAAAAAGGGAGAAAAAAAATAATTTATTGAATCACTTGGTCTTATTTTTGATATCGTTTTTAATTACTCGTTTTGTAAAATCATATTCCTACCTTAAGAACTGGTTAATCCAAAAGAAGTCATGCTTTTATAGAAATTTTAATTTGATCTCATCCTAAGAAAAAAGTTAGATGCTAATTTTATTTTATCTTCCCAATTGTTTGGGTTCTTTTTGTAGTAGAAAAAAAGTAATAGAATATTCATCGATATTAAAGCTATCGAATATTCATCAAATTATTTTTCTTTTAACGAAATCAGCTTGCATATCACAAATCCCCAAACATTAAATGAATGATATTTATCTGCTGCTTTTTCTTTCTTTTTTTTTAAAGGAAAAGCACAGCAGTTATTTATTTTTAATTTAATGCTTGGTTGCAAAAAATACCTAGAGAAAACAACACTTGATATACATCCTATTATTATTTTCAGATTCGCAGCCCTAATTTGGGTAGGAAAAAGCAAATTCAAAGAATGTAATTATTTTACCTTGAACTCTATAAGTATTTATTTCACATTCGAATTTTTCCTTAAAGGTTAGATACTGATTTATTTTAATGTTCTGTGTTTCGTGATCGATTATATCAGAAAATTGTATTTACAAATCTAAAACTATTTTTTTTTCTTAAATTCTTTTTCTCGAAAAATTATTTCAATATTTGAGTCATGCAATCCAAATTCAGAGAATAATTCAATATATACTTATATTACTTTAATAACTGACACACATATAATGCAGTTCTTTTTCTTATTATTTTTGCAAACTGTAAATATTTAAAACAAAATCCCTTTTTTTAATTATTTTTCATCATTATGGTATTTTGGTATGATCTGTTTATATTGCTTTTAAAATTGGTTTATAATAATTCATTGATTTTACATAGGTTCTTTTAATCATTTAAAGCTGGTGTATTCAACATTTTATACTTTGGTGAACCCTTTGATCTTACCTTTTTCTTGAAGGAACCTTTTGATCGAAGAGCAGAAAAAATAAGATATCAAAGCTTTATCCTTCAAAAATTTACAAAATTATTATTGCATCTTTCTTTTGTCGCAATGTAAACATCTTAATAAGAGGATGAATGGAAATGGCATATTTTGGTTTTCTAAAATATATTCTATGAATACTAAACAAAGGCAACAATGTTTTAAATTAAAACAAATGAATGAAAAGAAAATTTTTTAAGAACGTGGGCGTAATTGTTTTTTATTGCAAAGTATTTTTACGTCTGGAATAATTGTTGAAATCTGTAACCTAATTTCCTCTTCAGAATCCCAGCTATTTCTGTATTTTGTTTCTGAAGCAGCATACAAAGAGAAAAAATTTTTGTATACATAGGTTGAAACAAATGACAGATGTTTCACAGCTCTTTTGTCAATTTCAAGATATCCTTTTCTAGTGTCAATCAAAAATACATAATGTCAACTTGACTAAAGTTTTGTTTCAGATGACTGTCGGTCGATATTTATCAATTTGAGATACATCTACTGAGCCAATGAAACGAGTCTAATATGTCTCAATTAATGTATTTGAAGCACGTGACTTTTACGAAATTTAAGAATTTGTTTTATCCATAAAATATTCCTTTATATTTATTTTACAACCAAACTGCTTTTGAGAATTCTATCTTTAATAAAAAATTAAAATTTTACTAAAATTTTGGCGCTTCGCTTATGCAAATAGTGATCACTTACGAAACCCCTATCAAAGTTCCTGGGAACCAAGGTTGAAGACTTATAGTCTAAGAAAATAGACTTGCCATTTCGGTTCACCTATGAGATTTATTGTCACTTGGTTGTACATTATGAGCCGTAAGCAAACAAATTGTTTATTCTCACTTTAAACGAGGTGTAAAGAAATGTAGCAAAGGAATATTTAGATTAATTTGAAATCACTATACACTATCTATACAACCCGATCACTCAAAAATAATTTAAAGAAGCTTACACAACAGAAATTATCAAGAAACTCAACTTTAAATCGCTCTAATCAAATTACTGACTCAGTCAGCATTTCTGGGCGTAGAACTTTCTTCCGCTTTAAACGCCTTTTCGAATCAGCCACTACTTAATAATAAATTTGGATAAAATACGTCTTCTGCTATTGTTGTGATAAATTTTCAGCTTATTATTCTATTACCTCACTCATCTGTAACGCTGTTTTTACTGTATTATATACAAATTTATGCTTAATTAATCATTTCAATATCCTACTAAAAGACCTGGGACAGGAAAATTGTTTCAATCCAGAAAACACAGAAAAAAAACACAAGGAAAACAAAAATGGGTGTTTGTAACATCTAGGGTACGAATATATGAAAAAAATTAGAAAAGTATCAATCTTGTGCATCCATAACTCTCTTTATTTGAAAAGACACGAAATGTTACAAAATGTTGTTTTCACTAGCACCAGTTATGCTTAGAGAAAATTTTAATTTTTTTTTTTTTTTTGGGGGGGGGAGAAGCTATTTTATGATTGATTCCATTTGTGGTTTCCAGACTGTATATTAGTATTTTATAATCAATAAAATCATTATCATAAATAAAAAAAAAAATTATAAGACAACCCAGTACTTTTCTGTTGTAATACCACCTGCTTTTCTGAATTTTTCTTTTTATTGTTTTTTTTTTAAAAAAATTATTTTTTTATAAATTAAAGAAATTTCTTAAAATTTTTTAGAAGGATGCCTCAAATGGAGGGGAGTAAATAAATTTTATTTCAAAAAGGCTTTAATCTTAAGACAGTAAAGCATTCAGAAGAAAACAAATATGAATAATAGCCAAAATCCTTGCTTTCTCTTTTTGAAAGGAAGAAGTAATTATAACTTTTTCGCTCATTACACAATTATAAACAATGATTTGCACGTTATCATTCATAATTCATCATCCAAAAATTCATGGACAATAAGGAAGCTATTATTTTTAAATGCAAGACTTCTTTTTCATTAAAGAAAACAACGAAAAGGATGCAATCGTTATATATATATAACTTTGATGATTAATTCACTTATAACTAATCCATTATCAAGAATTGTCAAACATTATCTTCCTCAATCTCATTTAAGAGCTATGTTATGTTAAAGTAAGTTCATTTTTTTCACTAATTTATCTGTGGCAAATAACAGCATGAAGAACGTTTTGATGGCTTATATAATAAAATTTCACGTTTCGAGAAAGAATGCACTTTTCCTAAATTTTTTTAGTTTATTTGCCGACAACAGAGCAAAATTTTATATTTTTAAATCATTATATAATCTAATGGGCTTTTTTAACACCTAGGGTGCGAATATATGAAGAAAAATTAGAATTAACGTTTTGATGGCTTATATAATAAAATTTCACGTTTCGAGAAAGAATGCAATTTTCCTAATTTTTTTAGTTTATTTGCCGACAACAGAACAAAATTTTATGTTTTTAAATTATTATATAATCTAATTGTTAGTTCATTTTCTAAAGTATTTCTAGACATTATTATTTTAATAACATTATTTAATTTCAAGTAAAAATTAATGGTATAACAAGATTAAAAATATGCAATTTCAAATTTTCTTAATGAGAACTAACGATATATATAAAAATAGTACATAAGTATTAACTGTTTTTTAGAAAATTTTTTACAATAAAATTTGTGATTATTGTTTTTAAAAAGCAGGTAAAAATTAATAAGAACGTCTTACTATAAAATTAGATCGAAGGTTGCGTTACAACTATGTTAGATCAAGGATTATTAAATCCATTTTTATTCAGGAAAATATTATTTATTTTGTTAATGTTATCCATTTATTTATCATTTAATTTTGTTATGCAAGATTTCTGCTTGTTAACACTTTTTTCTAATTGAAGAATAATAAAGCGTCAATAAAGAAAATTAGGTGTAAGAATTAAAAACCAATATCATTTTGATGACAAATTGTAAAAAATAAATTTTATTTTAGTCATTTTTATACAAAAATGATATAAACATACTATTAATTGTAAATTTAAAACTTACATGATTGTTAAAAAATTTATGTCGTGAATATACCTTTATTTGATTCACTGAAGATAATGATTTACAATTTAAGAAGAATTGAAATATTGCAGATGAAGAATATTGTTGTAGTATTCTCTACTTTTTGTCACACATTCTTTGCACCAATGAGCTCTAATGCCTGTTATTTCTAATGACAAAGTGCAATAAGATTTTTAAAAAAAAACAAAATGTCACAGCTATAAGTATATTCAATATTTAAAACTATACGTTTTGCAACTTCGAATATTTTGATGAAATTGAAACCAAATTTAATAAGTACAAATTTCTATACTGTAAAGGAAAAGCAACTTACAAAATTTTTAGAAAAATTAATCTGTTCCATAACATAAAAAGAAAAGTAAGTAAAAAAATAATAACACATAGATAAAAATTAATTATCTAGCAAGAAATTCAATAGAATCTTTGCATGAGTGATTTAAGTATTTCTTTTGATTAAATATTAATCATCGAATCCTGATTTAAACATTTCTTTAGTAAGATAAAAAGTGGATTACAGGAAAATTATAGAGAGAAATTAAGTAAAGAATTCAAAACAAATGTATGAGATAACGATCAAACAAATGTATGAATATATTCTTGGAAACCTTATCGTCATAAGGATTCCAAGAATATCTTTTCACTTTGTTCTCAGAAGATTTTATAATTATTTAGGAAACTAAAATATTTTATATGCTTGTAATCGCAAGTAATAAACGTGATTGCATCAATAAACATAACGCTCTCAACACAAACGGAACTCTTAAATCATAACTATACTTTTCAGGTATTTGATAGCTCAAAAAAGTTTTGATATGATTATTTTTCTTGACTTAAACAATCTTGAGATAAAGATGTTTTTATTGCAAAGCTTAGCCTATAGCGTTCGCAGATTTCTCGAAAAAAAGATCTTGGTATTTTTTACCTCTTTTGGTCTTTTTCTTGGTCACGTGATTGATGAAATTAGGATAGGATAGGATCATTTTAAAAAGATTTCTCAGGATTCATGAAGTGCTTTTGGAAGCAACTGCAGTTTGGAATTGGTTTGGTATTTCTAACTACAGTTGCAGCGTCCGCTGGATTACTTCCTTCACTTAATTGTGACATCGTGAGTCACTAATGTTCAGTTAAGTTCACACAAGCAAGGAGTTCAAATGTCTAATTACTTTTTATTGCATCCTTAGAATGATCAAAAAACAATGTTTATTATCACTTCTGTAGAAATGGTCCCTGCACACATCCGAACCTAAAAATTAATATTACAAATATATACTTATCTTTCGATTACTAACCGGATCCGAGACAGTAATAATACATGTACATCCGATTCACTGTCCACATTCAGATCCTCCTTTTTCATCAACTTTGGATCCAATATCCCTTTACTCTTATCAGCATAAGCGCGCAACTAACTTCTTCGTTGTAACTTCCTATCACGCTCTTTACCACAACTCTTTTATTTAAGTCCATGCACGTCCCTAGTTGAAGACTAATATTATAAAAAGATGCTTAATTGTCGCTGTTTAATCGGGTCCGAGTTAGTAGAAGAACTGACATAATCGGGCCCGCTGACATCACTGTCGGACTCGCTTATGGAGCTCTGTTAAACAGATCTTCACTTCTCACCGACTTCGAACCCTCAATCTCTTTACCCTTATCAGTGTAGGCAAACATTTAGCTTCATCGTCTTGTAAGATCTCATCAATTATAAGCATTACACTTCTATAATTCTATTTAATTTACATAAATCACAGTTCATTTATCAGAACAGGATCTCAAAATAATTAAACGTCATATGAAAGCACCCAAATGTTAGTTGAAGAGAAATAGAGCAGAGAACCCGTAACAGTGACCTCTATTTAATCCAACTTTCGATGGTTCGGCAAATTCTATAATCCAGCGCTGATTCAGTTGTTTTCTATCGGATTTTTTCGCTTGGATTCGGGTGTTTGTTGAATTTTGACCTCCACTTTGTGACACAGGGCTTTTCACATTTTCCGGTAGTGTTTATCGTAACTGTTGGTTTACATTTCAGTACAGTATTTCTTGTTTTCTAGAGGGTTATATCACATTTTCATAATATTGCAATTGTACGTACAATTCACAATATATTAAAATGTTCCCGAAGCTAGCAAATGTTCTGGAAGTGCTAATAAAATGAATAAGCGTAAACATGTGACTGGAGTAGCTCATCACAACTTTTATTAAAAATCGTTGAGCTGTGATAATTTTTCTTTTTGCTGTTTTATCAATATTGGCATATTGAATCAAATTAATGTTCAATGCTTGATTTTAATTTTGTAATTGCTAGAATGACAAAATATATACATTGTATACTTATTATCGGATACTTATTTAATCTACACAAGTTTGGAATGAGCGTTAAAGCATTCAATACATGTTTTAATCGCTTAAATATTTATATAGAATTATTTATCTCTAGTATCCTCCATAATCCAGAACAATCGCTAATCTAACACGTGGGGTCGAAAAGTCATAATTAAAGAGAGCTTAATATATTTTCGTTTGCACTTCTATCGAAAATACTAACGATGTGCTTGATTTTCTTAAATATTCTGTTTCCCTACTTCCAGTGTTGTGATTTTTTTTGTGCTGAAAATATTAAAGAGATTTAAATAAAATGTTTTTGGAGAATTTCTTTTTAGAAAAGTACCATTATTTTCAGGCAAATAAATCACAAAAATATTCTGTCAAAAATTCATCTTAGGAACGCCATAATCTAAAATGAATACAGAGAATTAACAAAGAATACGCCATAATCTAAAATGAATATAGATAACTGAATAAGTTTGATTGAAAGGCAAAATTATGGATGGATTGAAATTCTAACAACTCTTTAATAATGGGAATAAAACATGAAAGTGATTTTCCGTGATTAGAACAGTACAGCAATATTCTAATAATATTTTGATAATGTAGATAAATTAGTAAAAAGGTGATTCTATGATTAGAACTGTAGAGTAGTGATTAAAACAGTAGATCAATGGTTAAAAAATTAGATCAATGATTAGAATTGTAAAGTGCAGTAATTTGGGTCCTGGGAGGACACGTGTAGCTAGAAAATGCATAATAATAATAATTTTTTTAGAAAAATTTATAAGCATCATAGACTAAATTAAAAATTAACCCCATTAAAGTTAATTGTATAAGTATGTAGCTGTGTCATGAAAAAAATAGTATGCATAATGAACAATATATATATATATATATATATATATATATATACAAATGTAAGTATAAATTATCATTACACCAGTTTGTAATATTTACCCATTATTACTTAGTTCTTACGTCATATCTTATTAATTTATATATTAAACAATAATGACCAAATACCTAGTGAAGACACTCAAGAACAAAACAGAATTATTTATTAATTATCATTGTAGAATATCTAATGTCACTCTCTCAAGGATCTCAACCAAACTCCCAATCCTAATTTATGATTTAAATAAGAAATCTTATCTTACTATTTCCCGTGTTCTAAGTCCATTAATTCTCATCGGCAGTAGCAACGTAGCTTAATAATTTGAGCTTAACTATCTTTAGTCCACAAAACTAATAGAAAAGTTTCAATCCGAATAACAATTCCCTGACACCAAGTCATTATCCTCTAACTCCCTTCTTCATTTTCCATTACTTCTATTTCATTTATACAGCATTATATCTATCTATATATATATATAAATCCCTTCAAATCACTTCTATCTCCATCTAATTTACCTAATTACGTTTCATTTTGGTTGGAAAAAAATAGTATTTTTATGCAATACGAATTGATAAAAAAAAACGAGGTTAGTGAAGAGAAAATCATGAATAGCTCAACATTACGAGTTTAATAATTATCTTTTGATTCTTTATAATTTAACCCACTGCTTAAATATTAATTAATTTTAATTATTTGAATTTAAATTAATTTTAAATTTTTATTTCCAGTTATAATAGTCTTTATTTTCAATTAATGCATAAGATATACGAAAACTCTTTTTCTAAAACTTCCTTTATCTGTATAATAAATGTATGCACTTGAGGGACGTACATATATTATGCAGATTAAGAAGTTTTATAAACTGAGAAGTAAAATAGGTTGAAAAACAGAGATTTTGTAGAGATTTTTGAAAAAGAGAAATACTTTTATGGACTTAAATTATTTGATTTTGAATGTCCATTCTCACTTGTAAAATTACGTTCTTGGATTTTAAAAATAAATAAAGAAAATTAATCTATCAGTTTTTGAGAAAAACAAAATAATTCATAAACTAACCACCGAATTAACACAGATTAAAATAACTAATATAAAGTGTCTTGCATTTTTAATAATATTAATACCAGATTATACACTTTTCCCCTAAAATATGCAAGTGCCCGAAGGCTGTAAACAGACATTACGTAAATGCGCAGACTTCTGCAAAAGTTTCATTCAGAAAGTATATATATATATATATATATATATATATATATATATATATAAAGTTTCATGCAGTGTTAATATTATCAGTTTCAGGGTCAATCATGTTCTAATTAAGTCATGTGCACTGGTCTTTATTCTATTAAGACTGGCAAACTGTGAAAAAGTTGCCTCGATAGCCGAGTGCTCAAGGGTGTGAAATTACGGCCGACGTTGCTTTCGTCGAATCGTGGGTTTGAGTCCTGATTCTCTTAAAGGCCTATCGTATAGTGGGGCTGATGGGTATAAAGTCTGTCAAAGCTCCAAGTCTCTTCGGCATGGTGTGGAAGTTTACAATGAAAGGTGCCAGCTCAGGTGTCAAACACGTCACTTGATCGAAATTGAAAATTACGAGGACTGTCGTCAATACCCCTCGCTTCATTCTGTTGCTTCTAACTGTGAAGTTAATTACACAATCAGTATATCAATACTGAATTTTTTTGATGAATAATACATGATAATTCCAATTGAGCTTCAAAGTTCTAAAGGCACGAAGTTAAAAATTGTTGAATGGTTTACTAATATAGTCGAAAAGTTCTCATTATCTGATAATCTCTACAGATTCCTAGGTAGGTTAATAGTCTGTTGAAAAGTATTTATAGATCGATATTGCATGAAATAACAAATTATTTAAAATCTTTGTTATGGATACATATTAGATATTTAATGACAAAAAATAGGTACATCGAGGGGGAGAAAGTTTGAGAATCTTCGATATAATGAATTAGAGAAGAAATAAGTGTATATATATATATATATATATATATATATAAACACTGGTGTTCAAAACTTTAGCAACAACGTTTAAGCAGATAGTCATGAAATTGCAGAAAAGGTGTTATTGCGATCAGTACAACGAACACGCAATTCAGTAGAAAGGTGATGCGTATGCTAATGTCAGGAAAAAAACGCTATATGTCGACGTGAGAGTAAGCAAAACGCGTGCGTTTGGCGCACTCAGCTCAAGACTACAATAAAAGGAAGAACAGAGGTGCAATGAAAGGCATTCACTGAAAGTGTGAGTTCTTTCTTGAAATATGGCTTGAAGAAATCACTTGGGTGACCTTACACGTGGAAGAATAATCATAAAGCTGGAGGAGAAGCGTGGTTTAACTAGTATAGCTGAAGAGTTCGAAATCAACAAAAGTGTCGTTTCGCGGGCTTGGAAAGCTTTCCAAATTATAGGTACAGCTGTTAGAAAGGTTGGTGGTGCCCGCCTTAGGAAAACAACTGCAGTGGATGACCGATATATCATCCCTCAGGCGAAAAGCGCCCAATACCAGTCAGCAAGCGCATTGCTCAACGATTGTGTACAGCTACTGGGCGACAAGTGTCGCGGCATTCCTTTGAAAGTTGGTCATCGGCGGCACCGTTTAGAATAGTGTAAGGAACACAAAAACTGGACATCTCATCCATGCAGCCAAAACTTCTTTGAGTTGTTTCAGTGCCACGATGGATTTTCAACGTCATTTGATTAGGAGAGAGGTCGGGACACTGTCTCATCCCGTAACATTACTGATAGAGACCGTTACTGTGGTCCTGGAGTTGTCGCCTGAGGAGGCATTAAGCTGAACGGGTGTACTGAACTCCACGTTTTCGACAGAGATTCTGTAAATGTCGATCGCTATTGTAAGGAGGTGATCCTTCCTCGTGTACTTCGGTTCCTAGGTGCTATTGGACCAGACATCGTTTTTATGGATGACAATGCACGGCCACACCGAACTAGTGATATTCAGTAGCAACTGGAAAGTGAAGATATCACTCAAATGGATTGACCAGCATTCTCATCTGATTTAAATTCCTTCGGGAGATGCCTTGCGGCACAATTACATCCGGGGAACACCCAACAACTAAAACAGATGTTAATTAAGAAATGGGCACTCTTACCTCAAGAACTATTGGACAATCTGGTGTTAAGTATGGAGGGACGGGGCGATGCAACCATTACAGTAATGGGAGGGTATATTCCATAATAAAGAACATCTACTTGTTGTTTTTCCTCATGGACAGACAATCATGTATAACGATACTATGAGTTCAATAAAACCTTATTTTTGTTTGATTCCATACTATATGCATTGCATCCCTTTTATGAGCAACTATGCTTTCGTCATCTTTTAAATACAAAATATTGTCTCTCAGATGATTTCTCGTGGAGTAATGGCAAAAAAAAACACCTGTTGCTTAAGTTTTTCACACCAATATATATATATATATATATATATAACCGGTATCAGTTCTTGGACAATAACAGCACAAACAGATGCACAGCACTTTTACAAGTTAGCGACACTGATACAAGAACAAAATAACTCTTGTAATAACAGTCACAGTTATATCAGCTATGTTCAGCTCACTAGCTTACTAGTTTTCATTACGGACCATCCTCCACAGTAATACTCTATGCTTCCAAGGCAAACACCAGCCGTTCGGCAAATTTCTTCGGCCACACAATTTTTCACTTCCTTGTAAGGTCCGCTTCCTAGTGCAGACGGTTTCCTAGTCAATTTTCCTATCAATCTTCAAAGCAGACTCCTCAGACTCACTGATCTCCTAGACTGGGGCTTTCGGCATATTTATAACTCTAACGGCCAGCAAAAGTCTGTAAATTTGTTCCTCGTAAAAATATCTACTCCATTCCTGTACTTTTGAGAACTATCTATTTGTCGCCAAGTTGCCAAAATGGTAGCGAAATCCGTCGCCAAGGTTAAGGGTTCATTAGTTTACCTTCGTTTGGTTAACTAATGATATGCCAGTAAATTTTTCTTTTTCTTCATAAGATAGCCACTGCAGGAAAGCACCATCTTATTTTCGAAACAATCTACATATATAGACACACGCACACACATTTTAGACTTGCTAATATAAATTTGCATTTTTAAGAATATAATTTTATAGAAAACAAATTAATTTCAAGTTATTTAAATATATTGGCAACCTCTTAATTTTTCAAATTAATTTCAATCCATATTTTAAACTAGTTTTATCTTCTTATCCATCTTATTCAAAACTAATTAAACTTTGATTAAAACTAATGTAAGTTCTTAAGAAACAGGGTTTTTAGACGTTAATTTAAAAATAGTGAATAATATGATTATTAGTAATATATATGATAACAAGAGAGATTATTTCAGTTTCCCTATTGATCAAGTTCCATTCTATGATGACAATTTAAGTTTAAAAATATGTAGGAACATTTCATGTAATTTTTTTATTCAGAAATTTCAAAGTAGCTAATTTGCCTTTAACTATTCAAAATAACTTAAATAACCTCTTTTTTACTTGTGCTAAACCTGATTATTCAATTATTTTTTTAAAAAGAAATTTAAATTTTAAAAACTATGGATTATTATTATTATTATTTAATTATAAATTTCTTTTATTTGTGAGCATATGAGTATATTTATTATCATTATTATTTAATATTATTTTTAAAAAAATGATTTTTAATTGATTAAATTTTGATTAAATTTAATTTAATTTGTACTGCAATTTTTATAAACTGCTGTTTGTAGAAAATGCAACACCATGAAGGAATCATCAGAATCAAATGAAATTCGCAGCAAATGTCAATTATAGGATATTATGCAAATTAATAAAGTTTCAGAGCCATCGCGCGTGCGCGGCGCGCGCAGCGCCCTCTGAATTGATGCTGAAAGCGTATAAATAAAGTGCTGTAGCGGGACGTTGAAAAAAGTCTATGATTATTTGTTAGTGGCAAACGTTTAGTGAGACCTGAGTATGCCTCCACGACGGAAGAATAAGAAATTCAAGCAACTTACGGAGTTTGAACGAGGGAGGATAATCGGCCTTCGAGAAGGAGGATTTTCCTATCGCGCAATAGCAGCTCGTATGCAGCGGAACAGTTCCACAGTGATGCGAGTTTGGAAGCAGTGGACCGACGAGCACCGAACAACTCGAAAAACAGGCACTGGACGACAGAAGGTGACGTCAGAGCGCGATGATCGACACCTGCTCCGCATGGCGGTGAATGATCGCACAGCTTCCTCCAGGCAGCTGGCAGCACGTTGGTCTACTGCTACAGGTGTACAATTGTCGGCTTCGTCAATTCGTCGTCGTCTGCTGCGCCGTGGATTGCGTGCAAGGGTGCCTTTATACAGGATTCCCCTCACGGCGAATCATCGACGGCTGCGTCGGCAGTGGGCTCTTGAGCACAGAGACAGGCGAGCTGATTGGCACCAAGTTGTCTTTTCAGATGAATCACGCTTCAATTTGTGGACCCATGATGGCCGTGTTCGTGTTAGACGTTATGCCGGTCAACGCTGCCTTCCTGAGTGTATTATTGAACGACATAGTGGTCGAACACCCGGAGTTATGGTCTGGGGTGCGATTTCGTATCATGGACGATCCAATTTGATACGAATTGAGGGTAATCTCAATAGCAACAGGTACGTCCGTGAAGTGCTACAGCCCGAAGTCGTTCCTTTCCTTCAAGGCATCCCTGGAGCTATCTTTCAGCAGGATAATGCACGCCCACATGTTGCGCGGACTGTTCGAGACTTCTGTTCAGCACAACGCATGCAACTTCTTCCTTGGCCTGTTTATTCACCGGATATGTCGCCTATTGAGCACGTGTGGGATATGGTTGGTCGGCGTCTCGCTCGTGATCCGCGTCCTGCAGTTTCCAAAGACGAACTTTGGTTGCGCATACAAGCGATATGGAATTCTCTTCCTCAAGCAGATATTCAACATCTGTTTGACTCCATGCCACGTCGTATAGCAGCACTTATTGCAGCGCATGGTGGCTGCACCAAATACTGATTTCGGACGCTTAATTTGTTTCTTTTGTTTTGAAAATTTCATCATTTATTTGTATCAGTACAAGTCGTTTCTGCATTAAATTTCATTTGATTCTGATGATTCTTTCATGGTGTTGCATTTTCTACAAACAGCAGTATAAATTTTTCTAGTTCAATTTAAATATGGTGGTTACCAAAATTGTGAACGCTTTTGGAAATTTTAATAGTTTTGAACTGTGTAGGCGTATGGAAAACGTTACGGTTCATAAAAGGCAAAATAGTATATATCATTTTAAAGAAAATTTGACACTAAATTCAATACAAAAAAATAAAGTTCATATATTTACTATACAAAAAGAGTTAAGCAGCAATAATTATCTATGTACATTAGATACAGATTATTGCAGTGGGTTATCAGTACTTAGTAGGGTAGCCTTTATTTTAAATTACAGCTTCACATCGATGTTTCATTCAGCTGACGATATTTTTAAGCTTTCTTCGTTATTACATGACGCCAGGGAACAATTATATCATGAATTAGTTCCCTTTAATTTGATCGGCACTTCATTCAGACAAGAGTTTTCAAACGGTACTACAAGTTTTTGATGGGATAGAGGTCTGGACTATTTCCGGGCATGGACAGCAATTCAATGTTCTTTGTACGAAACTACTCTTTCGATAATTTTGCTGTGTGGCAGGGAGCAGAATCCTGCTGAAAAATAAATAAAGTATTCCTGAGAAAGAGATCCCTGATGGAAGATAGAAGATTTGGTTCTAGAATAGTGTCAATATATCAGATACTGATGATTGCAATGAGTTATCAGTACTTAGTAGGGCATCTTATACTTTTCATTACAGCTTCACATAGATGTTGAGCTGACGATAGTTTTAACCTCTTCCTTTGTCATTACATGATGCCAGGAAACATTTGTAACCTCGATTAGATCCATTTTATTTTATAATTATTTTAAACCACTCCTTCGATAATTTTTCTGTGTGGCAGGGAGCAGAATCCTGCTGAGAAATAAATGCACATAGTTGGGAAAGAGATCCCTGATGTTAGGTAGATGTTTTGGTTCTAAAATAGATTCAATGTATTTTCTGGCATTCAGTGTCCCATTGATGACATGAAGGTGACCATAACCATCTGCTGACATGCATGAACAAATCATAACACTATGTGGGTTCTTCTCAGTTACTTGATTGTAATCAGGATGTAGCTCTTCTCCTATTCTACGTCTTACATATTTTCGCCCATTACTACCGAATAACCATATCTTAGTTTCATTGCCCCATTTAACATATGACTTCAGATCATCTGATCATCTGTGTTCCTTTGCCCACTGTAATTGTTTTTTGCCCTGCTGTAAATTTAAATAGGGCTTTTTGAGTGGAATTCTACCTCTTAGTCCAACATCTGTTAATCTTCTCCTGATTGTTCTTGAACTGACAGAAACACCACTATCATTCAGATAACTTCTGATGTCTGTTGATGACATTCTTCGATCTTGGAGACGTAGTCTTTTTATTCTTCTGTCATCAGCAGATATGATACACCTTTTTCGGTCTTTTCTACTTTGGTTTTTATTGAATTTATCTCCTGATATCGTAAGCAAAACTTTCGGACTCCAGATGTAGTCACTGAATCATCCACACTTTTCTTGCAATTTCAGCATAGGAAAAGCCATTTTATCGTTACACACTAATCTTACATGTCTCTCTAGGTGTCCGATCTACTCTTTTATTTGATGTCATTGCTTGACTAATAATAGCCCTCGTATTGCTTCTAGTGTGACGTTAATAAAACCAAAATCGAAGCTTCTTCACTAAGTATCAAAAATCTTAGAATTCCTACTTGTAATTTAATTACATAAGAAGAAATCTTCACACGCACAGACATTCTACAGAACAAAGCACAATAATGACTTGTTCCAACTGTAAACATGATGTCAGTTCCTACTGGCAATTACTAACATACGATTGGCTCGCAGAGCAAGAACAGTGATTTGCTATGAAAGTTAGACATTACAAACCCCTTTATAACTGTGCTAGTTTTTTAGATTAAAGTATGTATAACTTTTTTTTGGAAAATATTTTAATTTTGCTTTTTGAATTGAAATCAGTATTAAATTCTCTTTAAAATGATATATACTATTTGTATTTTATGAAACGTAGCATTTTCTATAACTTAAAATTTCCAAAAGTGTCCACAATTTTGGCCACCACTGTACATTATAACATGGTAGATGTGCTGTTTCTATCTTTGGTTTTTTCTTCGTTTTTATAGTTCATATTTAGTGCATTATGTTTTTTAGAAACTACTTCGATAAATTTTTGATTTTATAATCTTTTATTATGATAGTTTTTATAATTTTTTTCCTGTTTTTAATAATATTTTTTTAATATTCAAGATTCCATGTAACTTATGTACGAGCCTCTGATAATTGACTGGTTGATTCTAAAATTCAGTGATAGCACTTCAGCAACAGCTAGAAATTGTCATTCTTATCGCTCAACGTGTAAGTGAATTATTCTTCTAAATTTAAACAACATTTGAAGTTTTATTTCCAAACGATTAATCAGTTTCTTGTGTATTTTGCTGTTTATGGTTTTCATGCTCGTGGGGAGTTATACATCCAAAAATATTGCCCTTTTTTGCTGTTTTTCCTGTGTTTCTAATAACATTTTTGGTTAATAGGAGTGAAACGTCAGCTCGGTAGAAAGGTGATGAATATGCAAATATCACCACTATGACATCATAGGAGACGTCATGGCACTCCAATGATAGAATGCAAGCGCTCAGTGCCAATGCAACTTAAAAATTAGGAGTTAGAGATCACCTGCCCAGACATTGCTTACAAGTGAAAGTGAAATCGTACTTTTAATGATGGTTACAAGAAACCATCGATGCTTTTACACGTGGTAGAATGATCGGAGAGTTTGAAGAGGGGCATAGTTTGACGAGTGTTGCGCATGAGTTTGGAACTGAAAGAAGTATAGTTCCAAGAACTTGGAAAGTCTTCCAAATGACAGATACAGCCGTAAGAAATTGTTGGTGATGGTCGGTGACCGAGGAAAACAACGACAAGTGATGACCAATATGTCGTTGTGCAGGCAAAAATAAATAAATAAATAAAAAACTCTGGAACCAGACATTAGGAAACACTGCTCAGCAGCTGCTACGGCAACCGGACGACAGGCATCATGGTTTACTGTGGCCAGACGTCTGCATAAAGGTGGCCTATTTGCCCGTTGTTCTGAACACTACATACCATTAATAGCAGCCCATCAGTGGCATTATTTGCAGTGGTAACAAGAACACAAGGACTAGACATCTCATCAATGGAGTCACATTCTGTTAGCTGCTGAGAGTCATTTCAGTCTGAGCAACGATCTCAGCGCCAGTTGATATGGAGGGACATAATTTGAACAGTAAACTCCCCCCTCCCCGCTCCGCACATAGAGCACTACGAGTAATGATATGGAGGGAGATAGGAACAATAGGGAAAGAGACATATGGGGTGCTCCTGAAGTGCTTTTGTGGGGAGGCATTATGTTGATGGACGAATGAGGTTCCATATTTTCGACGGCAACTCAGTTAACGAAGATTGTTTCTGGGTTACTACCGAAACTCTTCTCCTACACGTGCTTCTGTTTAGATGTACTATTGGTCCAGATTTGTTTTTTATTGACAAAAATGCACATCTACGCAGGACCTATGCTGCTGAGGAGTTTCTAAGAAGTGAGGATATCTGCAAAATGGATTAGCCAACAGGTTCCCCTGATTTATATCCATTGAAGTCTTGTGGTATGCTTTGAGGAGACGTCTGGCAGCAAGATTGTATCCTTCAGAGAACACCAGGTAGCTGAAACATATGCTCCTTGAAGAGTGGTAAATCTTACTTGAAGAACTACTGGATAATAACTCGCAGGTATTGAGTATGAACAGACGGTGTCACGCAAACATTGCGTTAGGGGAGGTCATATTCCTTACTAAGGGACTTTGGTTTGCTGTTCTTCCTTGTGACCAGGCAATGTTTTTTATTAACACCATTCTGTAAATATTTTTTTTCTGCTTTGTCTCATAATGTATGCGAACAAATCATTTTTTTTGGCTACTATGCTTTCGTCAACCTTTAAGTGCAACATTGTGCCTCTGTAGTATGAATATTATGTCACCCAGTTGATTTGTATCGAAATTACGGCACAATCTGAAAAATTGCTTAAGTTTTGCACTCTAATATATATATATATATATATATATATATATATATATCTTTAAGACATAATTTTGAAAATTATAGTTATTAATGTTGATTTGTTTGGTTTCAGGAAGCCGTAGATTGAAGTAACCCTTAGTATGGAGAAAGTGAAGAACAAGGGTCCCTTATCTTATTACACCAAAGAGCAACCTTTCAAATGATTATGGATGAGACTAATATTACCATATGAATTATTGTACTTGAATTTATAATAATTATCTAGGCATTTATAACATGTACTGACGAGTCTTGTCCTTCTGGCCGTGGTAGCTGAGTGTTCACGGTTGCAAGCTTCGGCTGACGTTATTTCAGTTAAGTCATGGGTTCAAATCATGGTTCCAATTTAAAGACCAATACTGTCATTTAGAGTAACTGACCCACGTTAAATCTGTGAGGGCTCAAAATACTCATGTCGATGTACAGTAGATGTGGAAAGGGTCTAGATCTCATACTCGATCTCTACCAGCTCAGATATTTATTTCATCGGAGAGTGATTTCAAATTACGCTCCATATTGGGTATATTTAGTAAATCTTTGATTCAGAAGAAGTGAGTAGTCGGAAAGGTTTAACGAACATACAAGATACAATTAAAACTACAAGATATATGCGAAGGGGTTTCAATAAACTTTAATTAATACTAAGAAACAACTGTGATATCTGTATTAAATTTATTTTGTATATCAATTGATATTTATGTGCATCATGTTTTAAATCGTAACTATTAATGTTGATTTGTTTTGTTTCAGGAAGCCGTAGATGGAAGAGTATGAAGAAGATATGAGTTCAGTCTTCGAAAGGTCAAGAAATGGTGGGAGAAATGTATAACTCTAGATAGTGACTGTGTATAGTGAAGTCTTAAGAATGTGAAATAAAACATTTAGTTTCTATCTTGAATGTTTTTAGTAACAATAAAAACTTTGCGATACCCCGGGATAATAATTAAAATTTTACAATACTGCTTGTTACTATAGTCAACTGCTTCCTGAAACTAAAGTAATCAAAATTAAAGCTATAATTTACAACATCGTATACAAAAGGATCAATTAACATGCATAATATTCAGATATCTTGGTTATTTCTTAGGAATAATTAAAGCTTTACGATACATCTTCGTATATATATATATCACTTGTATTGATATCCTTTATGTCAATTTATGCAATTATATTGTAAGAAATAAAAAGGAACATTTTTTAAAAACACAATTTTCTTGTTTTATATCCACATATTTACTTTCTATGTTTTTGAAAGCAGATCTTATAAGTTTTAATTCAGTTTTAGCAGCCGTGAAAGCCCTAAAGTGAGCTAGCAAAGGAGCTCGAGTTCTGATTTCATCCAACTAATGACATCTTGTGGAACATTAGGAAATGTTGTACGTTAAATGGAATAAAGCTTTAAAGTCCTTTTGTGTTGTTTTGGGGTTCGGCCGCTAGTGCTTTTCCGACTCCGTAGAGGGGGAGAGAGTTAATGACATTGATGCGGCAGCGTTGTTTTTAACCCTGGACGAGTGGGTCCGAAGTTAACAGTCCTACCAACCAGGCAGAAAAGATATCTCTTCTGGCTGGTTGAGTAAGGCCTTTTAACTTCTAATGTTGTTGTAGAAGAGGGTTGCTGCATACTCCCCCTCCAGTATCATCGTGATGAAACGAAGAGAATGTACAGAAGGTTGCTTTTTTGATTTTGCTTTTGATTGCTTGGTTTGTTCAGAAGGTTGTTTTTCGATTTGTCAGCCCATTACTGCAATTGATTTACATCCCTTCCCTGTTGAATTGAGTTTTGCTTGGGATAGTTTCCATTTGAGTCATCGGCTGTTTCGTGTTGAGTGGCGGGTCTCGTCGACACGTGCGCCAGAGCCGGAATATCACTAGTCGTAATTTTGAGTGCGTTTGTTTTAGTTAGACGTACAGAGGCAAGTATTTTGCGTCGGGGGCATATGCAATCAGTAGGTATAGGCTGTGCTGCCATCTAGTGTTCAAGTCCTGAGTCACCATTTCGGCCGCTGGTGGTTTTCCGACCCTGTGGAGAGGGAGAGAGTTGTTTGGTGACCTTGATGCGGCAGCGTCGTTTCGTACCCTGGACCAAGGGGTCCGAAGTTGACGGTCCTACCAATCAAGTCGAAAAGATATCTCATCGGGCTGGTTGAGTAAGGCCTTTTAACGTCTGATATTGTTGTTGACTAAAGCCGCTGCAGGGGAAATTAGGAGAGAAAAACGTGTAGAAAGATTCTCATTCAACTTCCTCTGTTATAAGTTGGCTTCTTTAAGGCAAATATCCTACATTTTGACATAGACTCATAAAATTATTTTTAAACTATCATTGATACATAAATATTCATTTTCATCATTACAGAAACCATAAATAGTTAAGTTTTCTTTTCAACTAACAGTTTTTTGACTGCCCGAGTTTATCAAGTCTCAAGAAGCACTTGAAATTCCTAACAGTTCTACAAAAACTGATAAGAAGAGAAAGTAGATTAAGGGTGATTACTAACAGTTTCTTAGCAGATCTAAGATCGAATGTCTTTTCTCTGAATAAATTTCAATGTAACTGTATAGCTGTATCGTTAGTGTTGATAAACATATAATTTTTTAAACTAAACATCTTTCTTGGGGTTTTTTACTCTGCTATTTATACTTCAAAATGGTACAGGAGTATCATCTCTAGACATACGTCGCCTTTGTGAACTTGACTGTAATTCAAAATTGCGAGGTTGGTCGTCAATGGATCTTGTGATGTGCTAGTCTGACGTTAATTCGAAATTTTAAATAAAATTGTATTAATGAATTTAATTTTTTTTTTGTTTTATTACATCTGTTAAAGAAAACTCGATTAAATCATGTAATATTTTGTTCAAGAAAATATTCCCTTTCTAGCAGGAGTTACAAACAAAAGGAGCAGTAAATTAGATTCTTTGTTTTTACTATCCAAACGGTAAATTATACTCTTTGCTTTTACCATCATACTAATATAAAAATGAAAGCTGGTTGAAGAATTGTAATGTGCTTCTGCAAATATGCTTTGTAAAAGTCAGTAGTGCAATAAATTAAACGGAAGAAGTTTTATCCTATGTACAAAAAAAGTACAATTTTAAGTTGAGAATTTTTTTTTCTTTTGAGATGGCATGCTTACATTAGTAAGATGCATGTTTATTTCACATGGAGTAGTGTACAACTTTTTGTGTTTTAAGTAATGAATGGAATAAAAAGAACGTTTAGATTGTTTTTCAGCTGACAGAAGAACAGAACTTCGAAATATATGTTTACTTTGTGATGTCTAGAGAAAAACATTTTACGTCTTAAAAGAGAGCATGTTTTAAAAAAAAATGGGAATGCTATCAAATCCAGTATTTATAGAAAAAAAAATAAACTTCTGCATTTCGAATGTCAATAGCCCTCTTCATATCATCACTTCATAGCACGTTAATTCAAGCAAATAAAACCCTTTTGTATGAATAATGTTTATATTTTTTACTCAACCAAAAATGGAAGATGTTCTTCATATTAGCAGATAGTATTCAAAGCTTTTTTCGACATATATTCCAGAAATGTATTTTTACAGGAACATAATTGTTAAACAATGTTTAAAAATTAACAAAAGTACCCCACCATTTCTCATCAACTCGAATTCACATCATTGATAGTTGGATTATGTGTTAGTATGCTTAATTGAAATCTTACTGTATGTGAGCATATGAGTACGTGAATTCATACAAAACTTTATAAAGGGCAGATAAATAATAAACACTTTAAATGCAGTTCAAATATCCAATCTGAAGATTTACTGCTACTTTCATTGTGGTTGACTCTAGAGAATATATTTTATATCAATTTAATATCTGATGTCTTATAAAGGAATCTATTTTGAATTTAATGAAATATACGAAAAACAAGGAAAAACGTATTAAATTTAATCAATTTTCTCTATAAGATTCATAATAAACAATATGGATCTATATCTAGTTTTACAACCCAAATTTTTTATTTTAATTTCAGAATTTAAGAGGTATTTCCTCGGAATATGCAATTTTTAACTCAATGTTCACAAGTTTTATTTAATTAAAATGTGCATTACAATCATAGATGTCGAGAATTGAATGAGTCTTAAAAAAAAAACAAGAATTGAATAAGCAGCTCATGCGGATTAAAATTTAATCAACTGTACAATGCTTGATCATTCGATACTATTATAGTACAACAATAATAAGAAATAAACTTATATATAAAAAAGTATATATGTATGATTTTCTTAAAAACTGATATAAATGTATAAGTAAGTAAAATCTTATATAAAAGTACATAAATTTAGATTTAAAAAGTATGTATGTTTTATGTATATTTAAATATCGAAACGCAGGTTTCGATATTTCATTTAATCCCAGAATTTAGCAAAAAGGTTTTATTCAGTTTATCATAATTATACTTAAAAGATTATTGTAGACTAAAGCGGATGTAGTTTTACAACAAGCACCTATACTACGAAACCTGTTGTATGGTAGAATTTTATGAGATGTTGAGAATATTATTAAATTTTATCTAAAGTATTAAGTTATGTGTCTTGCTAAATCATATTTCCTTGATAAAATTAATTCAAAGGATGTAAATTATTGAAAAGTGTCTTAAGAGATAAATTTCAACATTTTTCTAATAAAATATTTGAATTGTTTTTTTAAGATAAACATAAGATTTTAGGCTTCTAACAGTTTTAGACGAAATAAATAATTTTTTTTATATTAACGAGTGATTAATTTATTACAGTGTAGTATTAAGCAAGAAATAAATGCACTAAAAATCCTGTTACTCACATTTTGATATTCGGCTAAATTCATTCAGCTTTGGGAGCAAATAATAAAATAACTAATATATAATATAAGGGAAATATTTGTTACACCTAATAATAGACAAATTATTTTCTCCCCTGTCAATTATTTAATCTGAACTTCAACCTTATCACTGGTATAGATACAAAACTAGGAAACTCATCGCTGTATGGTTTTTATGTGACATTTAATCAACAAATAAATTAGAATATTAAGGAAATATAAATCGTAACTTTTTTTTTCTGTTTGGTGTTTAGGACACGTCATTATTAAATTTCACAAGTGTTCTGTCTGATCTATAAGATAAGCGATGCGATAAAAAAAAGATATCTTCAAAACTTCAAAATTGTTATAAATTAATACATTAAATATATTTGAGCTTTATACTTAAAATATTTATAAATTTCAAAAAATCACACTTCTAATAATTTAATAATTATTTTTTAAAATAAGGTTTTTTTTATTTACTTTTTCATTAAAACCTTTATGCTCATCACTTCGTATAGCTATTGGTGATAATTCGGTATCAAAGCATAGAGAAAGACATGGAGATTGATTAATTTAGTACTTAAAAGCAAAACAAAGACTATTGGCGACTAATCTCGTAATTATGAACTTCTTAAGACCTTCTAAAAAGATAACTGTTTTATAAATAATACAGTTATGATTTGTATTACAATTGGAGAGAATATATATATATATATATATATATATATTACATATACACATAACATAAATATTTGTAGTCTAACTGCTGCTTAGAGAAATTAGGGGTAGCTATCTAGGATAGAGAGAGAAACAACTATAGATTCCATCTTGATATATTAATCTATTATTCAGAAATCGCGCCATTTGAAGCTCTTTGTGTTCCACACGGTATATTACTACGCATATAGAAATGATTAAAAGACCAGCCTATTATTAAAAAAAGCGTACACAATAAAGCACATTTCTATAATTATAAGTATCAAATATTTTCTCCATTAACTAGTTTTGGTAGCTTCTATAATCTAGTTTTAAAAGAAATTGAGTTTTTTTTTTATTTTGTCTAACAACGAAATCCATAACAAAGGATGTTAATGCAATTTCACATTCAGCAAATGGCATCAAGTTCTAAATTTTAAACAAACATGTATAAGTTGATTTCTTTCGATTTATCTCCTAATTTCTCGGTGAAATTTGCTTTCCTTGAAACAATTTATTCCACCAAGAAAGACTATTCAATCCATTGTTGTCAGTCAATTAGAATTCTACCCCCCGAACTGGAAAACCTTGAAAAGGGGTTATCTTTAAACCTTTTGTAGACAGCTAGTGTTTTACGTTCCATAAGTATGTAAAATACTAGGTGTCTCGCACATTCACCTATTGCTTTTTCGTTATTTTTTCTTTCAAAAGAAGAAATTCATCTATGCCTTTTTTTTTTCTTTTTGGAAAAAGCATTTTCGGAGATGGATGCAAGGACACCTTATTTCTGGGTTTATTGTCACTATGATGAGTTCTTTCATTGTTTTGCATCTGATTTATGGGCTACAGGAACAGTTATACGAATTGTTCGGTTTCTAGGCCAGGACTGAGTCACAAGTTCTGTGTCAATGACTTCTAGAGTGCAGTGTCTCATCAAGTACATTGAAACAGTTGGTCAGTTTTCTTAAGAAGAGACAAGAAGTTGTATTTTTAATATATTTTCGTTCAATTTTAAAAAATATTATTATTATTTATCATATATCATTTGTTGATGATCATTTTTAGGTAAGTATTATGACCTTTTTAATCTTCATGACCTTTCTAACATTTAAATTTTATACTGGTTATCAATGCTCCTAAGGATTTGTATTTATATATGTTTAGAGCTTATTATAATCAAAATTATTAAATAAGATTTTCTGATTGCAAAATTAATTTTATTCCTGGTATTTTTCAGATGTTGAAAAAAATATTCTTCTTTAATAAAAATTCCTCTTTATTTAATTGTTTTATGATTAGAAAATTCACTTTTGACATAAATACAACAAGACGATTTAACGTTGATGAATTTCATGAAGAAGAAAAATATTTCGGCATATTAGATTTCAATTTTAAGATGAATGATGGAAAAAATAGCTTTTATCAAATCAAAGAGTTTCTGCAAATTTCGATGAGAAAATTCGAATGAACTCTGTTTTTGTGCATGGTTTCAAATTTTTTAAAAAAAAAAATTATGTTCCTTAGAATAAACGCAATTTTTTTTTTTTTTTCTTTTTTTTTTTTATTATAAAGATTTTATACCTATAATTTCAAAATGTTAACGCTCTTGGTTCCAATTTTAATTCAGCGTACTGACCAGGTATGTAAACGGAATTCAAGTATACATTCGAAGAAATCACATTTTATGCTTTAAAAATAATATTTTTAAATTTTGCCAATTTCTATAGATATATATATGTGTGTGTGTGTGTGTGTG
>BMAW01064500.1:292218-317862 GCA_019974015.1 Nephila pilipes | reverse complement strand
GCGTGGGTGAGTGCGCATAATATCCACTATTTCAGATCTGAGTTAGTTATCGTGTGCAACTAGTCGTTGATTATATACTTATTTGGATAATAAGCGATCATGTTCTATGGTATTTTTATTGAATGTTAAAATATAACTTCACATCAAAACATTTTGTTTTCCATTTAACTTTTATTTCAAAGCTAATAAAATACGCATACTTTTAAGGATGCATTCATTCGTTATTTGCAGTAATCTTTCTTGAAAAAGCATATTCATAATAGAAAACTGTTTTTGATGAAGGAAAAAAAATTTTATTATATAATAAGCTACCGAAAATATAATGAATTCTTAAGAAATGTGTAACATTTTTAATAATTTAAAACTTAATTTGTTTGTGAAGATGCCGTACAATATGTATTGAGTTAGTTAGAGAGGGCAAGATTATATATAATTTTCTATTATTTAACTATCACAGTAAAGAAATCATTCTTATTTCCTGATACTATTCCAATTGAGCTTTTAATTTATGCAATCACGCGCTATTAAAATCTGCACAATCAGCTTGATCCCCAGCTTCGAAGTAGTATGGATAATCCCTACTAGACTTTCTGTCTGCAGCTAAAATTCCTGGAAATTTTTCCATTCAATAACACATGATCTGAAGAAATTCCTACAAATAAATTCTGAGCAAGATAAATTCCCTCTTCTTCTACTTCAGCTACTCCACTGGAACTATGTAACTGGCTTCTAAATTTTAGAATGCAAATATCACTCTTTCACAGTAGCCATGATGGCTGAACAACACTTCTGACGTCTATAATTCTTTCTCTGTAATCGTTTCTTGTGGATTTTTTGCATTGGGAAAACAATAAATTCTAAAACATATTATGACACCTTGACTAAACTGCCTACTTCGTGCAATCTAAAACAAAGGTGTGGCATTCTAAGTAAAGGGATTGTCTTACTACATGACAATGACACCCCCATACGACTCGTCGAACCCGAGATCCTATTGCCTCATAGGTTGGGAATGAAATCATCCTCTCAGTTTTGCCCTGATCTGGTGCCGAATGAATAATACAGACGCTGGTTGTACGAGAGGATACGTGTCTTAATAGTGGAGATAATTCAGCCAAAAAGTTGGTTCGGGTACTTTTGATACAAGCCTTTTTAAAAAAATATAATAGTAGAAAAACCTGATCATGTTGTTTCTTTTTTTAAATATCAAAAAGGTATGTACTTAAAAATCACGCTAATATATATATATATATACAATTGTGTGCGAGTGTGTGTGAGCGTTAAGGCTGACATTTCAAGGCTCCTAAAAAAACGTTGTAATTATTAATATAAAGATCAAATATGTGTCAAATTTTGAACAAGTTTTGATGGAAAATTAATTTCAATAATTTGTGCTTTGTCGAATCAATTACACTTTTCAACATAATTTTTAAACACATGTTCAACATCATTTATCATTTTTCTCAATATAGATAGTGTTTTTAACATCTTTTCTCATTTATAAATTCTGTTTTAAACATCCGGATTCCCTCTTTGATACACTGACAGAAGTCATTTCAAAAATTCATTTCATTTTGATTTGAATATTGAAAGGTTTTTCTTATCTTCTTCACTCTTTCAATAAATAATGCTTAGTAGAAATAAGTCAAATCAAGAGCATGATGATAACTTAAATTATATCACGAATTTTAACGAAAAATGAAGGAAAACTAATATTTTGTTTTTAATTTTATTTTGGATATATATATCTTATACATTACGTATATTATCATTATAAAATATTATACATAAGGCAATATATAAATTCTTATTATATTAGACATTACAGAAAACTTAAATAATTAGCTAGAAACAAACACAAACATGCTAAAAGAAATTTAACTGTTAATATTATATTTATATATATATATATATATATATATATATATATATATACAGTATCCAAGAATAATATTAATTGTTCAATTTCTTTTAGTATAATTGTTCTTGCTTCCAACTAATTAGTTAAGTTTTCTATAATGTCTTTTTAAATACAAATAACTAACCATTCAACAGAAAACAGTCAATCAGAGAAAAGCATTTCACTTTTAGAACATAATGTATAACATTGTTATGCACATGGTTGAATGAACTTTTATATCATAAAATAATTATACATGGAAGAGAGTATTTTTAAAAGCCTTAATTACTCAATATACATAACATTTGCCATACCTGTTTTTCTAGAAGTCCTAATTATACAAAAATAATTATTTAAAGAATTTATCTCCCTTTTTTTTCTCTCTCTCATTCACAATAGTATTCTAGGAATTAGTTTTTTTTAACTAATCGATTGGATAACTGTTTATTACACTAATATTTAACTCATTTTCGATCGTCTATTTTTAATGATACATTAACTAACTTTAATGAATGAAAGAAGTTTCTTTGAATAGGATCATCAAAACTTTTTCCCTACTTACTTAAGAATTCAGTAAATAATTTCTACCTCTAACGATATGAAAAATAGTCCTTGACTAGAATGTCTAAAACTGTTCAATTCTGACGTTCTTGATATCTGATAAATTTAAATAGTAAGAATTTTTATAGAATTATTTGTCTCTCTGTTTTAAGCCATTTGAAATACTTAAATATTTTGAGGCTTATATTTTAATATTTCTTGAGCCTTGTTTATATCAAAAATTCTGTACAACTTAGAAAAATATCCTTCAAAAGTTTGTCTTCATTAACTGGAAAAAGTACTTGTTTCCTTTCAAATTATTATTATAAGATTAATATCTACCTGTTTGTGTGATAATTCTAGTCCATTTCATTAAATAATAATAATCCTCATTAAATTTAACTTGAACATGATTTCTAGTTAGATACATCTTTTGTTTAGTAACTATCAGAAATTGAACAACCTTTTCATCAGATTTTGATTCAGAAATAAAATAAGATATTGATATAGTAGGAGTAGACTACACAAATGAATTTTTTTATGGCGAAAATGATCCCCATCGTATTGATAATGAGATAAGTGATAATGAATGATTATTGAATCATTAATGAGTTATTAATAAAATAATTAGGCGAAAATCTGAATGTCGGAATGTTCAGGTTCCGAAATGACAAAAATATAATTAAATAAATTGATCCATACAACAAATGTAATAAAAGTATCGCAAAAATGCTTACGGGTTTACAGTGACTTTAAAATATTTTGCAACAATAAAGAATAACATTGCCTTCCGTAATTTTATTGTTCTAGCAACTAAAAATATTATTAGAAAAGTTAAAATAAAGAATTTTCCAAAATAAAATGCAGTAAAATTAGGAGTGGTATCCAAATAATTTTGTAGCAAAACGAAGAATACTTACGCATTTGAAATTTTACTGATCAAAGGGCATAAAAATAATAAGAAAGTAAGAAAAACAACACTCTAGAATAAAATGGCAAAAATCAACTATATTATTTTGTAAGAATTCACGATGTTTTTATAATAATAACAAAAAATATGGTTTAAAATAGATTTAGAAAAATTCATAGAGTCTAAAACTTAATGTTTGATTTTAGGTTTTCTTCTATGGATGTAGTTAAGAATTTTTCTCATTAAAATATTTCTATATAAAAGCCACACCCAAAATTATTAAAAATGGAATCTCTCAAACAGTCATCTTGTCTCTTTAAAGGCATTTTTCAAACATATAAAAATAAATTTTAAATACAAAAGAGAAGAAAGGAAAATTTTAATTTTGCTCTATGAAATCTAAACCAACAGAGAGAAAATGATCCCATGGTTAGAATAAAACCAAAACATTAGATTATTTTCGTAGACATTTTCCTTTAGTTGACTATCTTAATTTAGATAAAATTTTAAAAAGTGGCTATATATAAAGACAACAAAAGTAAAATGAAATCTAAGAACCATTTCCACCAGAAACTTTTCCTTGACTCGAAAGAGACGTTTTGTAATGAAAATTGTTTAAATAAGAAGCTATATTTGTGAGGAGTGATTTTTGCCTCTGATTACCCTTTCGTATCTTGTTTTATTTATCCCTCATTTCTTAAATTGGTTTTTCTTCTTTATATTTTAATCTTCCATAGTAACACCTTCAATTGCTTAGAAAATAGGTGTAATTTATTTTTTATCGCTTAATTGTAATGTTTATATCCCTGCATTTATAAAAAATTTACGAAGTACAAATATAAATACTACATTACTTCTAAATTGAGAATTTCTCCATCCTATGTTATTGAAAAGATAATTATTTATCTGATTTTAAGTGTTGCATTGAATGTTTCTTCAAAATCCTTTATATTTCAGGAGATTTCATAACATATATGTTTTATTTCACGTAAACCTAACTTTTTATTCAGTTATTGCAACCGTAGGTTGTTGAAAAGTCACAACATTAACTCTTAGTTGTTTTTTATTTGGTGTTCAGTCACTTGTACAAATATAATATTTTTGGAATAATTATATTCAAAAGATGTAAAAATTTACTGTTCAAAAATAATCTAAATGTATTTGTACGCTATTATATTCAAACTTAAATTCAGGAACGCACCTCGAATGTAGTCATAAAGTATGTTGCAGATAAGATTAAAAGATATGTCATGTCTTAAGAAATATTAAATATAATATAAAATAATATAATTTGACCAAAGTACCTAATTAAACTAAAGCTAAGTTAAAGAAGTCATTGAAGGGAATAGTTTCGCAATACACACTATTATAATTATATGTAATTAATAATATATATATATATTAATCAAAACAGATAAAATCAAACATCAGGAAAAAACTGCTAAGTAAAATTAACAGAAGTAGAGTGCAAAAGTATTACTAATGCAACAAAATCAAATTCAAAGCATGTCAATAGAAAAAAGCCATCATTGTAACAAAATAATACTGAAATATAACGACAAAAATAATAAAAATTTCTTTAAAAAATTATTTTAAGAATAAAACTACAAAGATGGACACTTAAGGCAAAGAAATAAGCAAATGAAAGTCATTTAGTAAACATCAAAGAAAATTGGTAAAATAGAAAATAAAGTAATAAAAATGATATCACAGGCAATTAGCTGCGGTGCGTGGTTATACATTTATTATAGAATCCCCAAACCATTCCTCTCAGCTATATATATATATATATATATATATATATATATATAGGATTTCCCAGCTAATTATCAAAGAATTAATTTTATTTTCCAATGTACAGTAAAACCAGTTCCTCAGATACTCGATAGATGGCACCACGAATCAGCGTCATGTGATAGTTCATGCAGCACCACCTATTCCAGAATAAAACTGAGCGACATTTCGTTCTCGCTCTCTTTTCTCCAAATCGCACTGAATGCTTCAAAAACAGAGGCCGTCTTCTTCTCACACAAAACAAAAAACACCGAACCAGAAGTCACCATAAATACATACAAGATCACCTGGTCTAATCACACCAAATATCTTGGAGTAATTCTTGATAAATAATACTCACGTTCAAACAACACATTACACAATGCATTAAAAAATTCCGAGCCAGCGCGTGTTCGGTTTACCCCATAATTGCTCGGAATTCGAAATTAAATATAGAAAACAAGCTGCTTATCTATACTCTGATTCTCAGACTTATTCTGACTTATAGCTGTCCCATTTAGGGTTTCGCTGCCAAAATACAAATTAATAAACTTGAAAAAGCCCAAAATAACATTATCAGATAAATTGTTAACACTAGATGGTTCATGAGAAACGCAGACATTTACGCCTCTATTAATTTCCCAACAATCAAACAAGTCATCCAAAAAATTTCACTTAAATTCTTTAATAATCTCAGGATCATCGACAACAAATCTCTCCATAATATTTGTAACTATGACCCAGGCATAAATATTAAAAGACCGAAAAACATTCTATTAAATCTGTAACAAACAAACATTTTTCTTTCCACGCAAACACTTAAAATTCACTCTTTCACCTACTTTCACAAACACCAGGTGTCGCTAGTCACGCTAGAAAAACCTCACTAGCTCATCTCAAGTAAACCAAATACCCACACTGAAAGGCAGCTTCCCCATTGGGTCGGCTGATAAAGTCATATAAATACCCTTACACCTCTGCTCAACTCTTATTAACCACTCAGAAAGGTTTATTTTTCTGATCAACTCTATCTTCATGCTAAATGTTTAAAGTTTATTGTAACTATTCTAATTCTTAATTTTTTACTTTTAAATTTTTCCGCACACAATATTTAAATTGCAAATAATGCAAAATGCAGTTCTGGGCCGAAAAAGCCGAAGTTATGCTCAAAAAGGTCTAATCTAATATGGAGATTAAGAGCGTAAAGCTCTGGTGCTCCAGTGAAACCTCGTCAACTATCTTTCCTCCACTTTCCGTTTCCCTTCTCCTTCGCATTACACGCATCGGAAGTATGCCCCGAACGCCCGAGCGCTTTCCCATGCCCATCGCCGATATTGGATAAAGTTTAATTATGCTGCCATCTACCCTTCTCGGAAGAACTGTTTATTCCTAATAGAGATAACCTGCATATAGATCAGCGTGTAAATATTTCTCATTTCACCGCTCCAAATATTAAACGAAGTAAAACAAGTTGAGCCTCATCATTGATTTCCTACAAAATCATCAACGAATCCGTTGATAGAATTACCTCCCCTAGACAACCATAATCAATCAATATATATATATATATATATTGATTGATTGATTAACACCGCTCCACGAAGCAACATGAGGGAAATTTGCGACAGACGTCGTAATCATGAACCTCGGTAAAGTGACGAAGATGACACTTGAACAGGAACCTCTCTTTCCAAACTTCCACATCACTCTTTCGAGTCTCGACAGATTTCATCAGCACTGCTACACGACATGTCTTTAGTGACATCAACAACAGAAACCAAATCTCGATTACGAGTTTGCGACCATGACCACTAGGCTATCTCGGCCGCTGATATGGCAACTGAAGACCGACTCGAGTTTCTTTACTAACAATACGCCATCAATTGCAGTTCCTCTTCTGGGCTCGTGAACATATTGGTTGGAGCCTATATGACTGGAAAAAAGTTGCTTGGTTAGATGAGTCATGATTCTAGTTGATGACAGTTGATGGTAAGGTTCGAGTGTGGCTTAGATCCCTCGAAGCCATATACCCGAGTTATCAACCATACTCTGTACCAGCTGGTGTTGGTTCCATAATGGTGTGGGATATTTTTACATGGGATGGACTGGGTCTTCTGGTCAAATTGAACCAATCATTCAACGAATTGTTTATGTTCATATACTTGGAAATCATTTGTAATCATTAGTGTACTTCATTTACTCAAACAACTATGGAAATTTCCAAAAGGACAATGCACCATGTTACCAGGTCAAAGTCATTCGTGATTGGTTTGAGGAACATTCTGATCAGATCTAGTGGTTAATTTGGCCATCTTGATAGCCAGATATGAATCCAATCTACGTATATGGGACATTATTTAAAGGTCAGTTCATGCTCAAAATCCTGCACCAGCACCACTTTTGCAATTTAGGACACCTGTAGAAGTAGGATGGCTGAATGTTTCTTCAGGAGACTTCCTACTACTGATTGAGTCAATGCCACAACAAATTTCTTCACTTCGTTGAGCAACAGAAGGTCTCACACGATATCAGACGGTATCCCATGACATTTGGCACTTCAGTGCATATTAAATTAGTAAAAAAATATTGCAACTCCATTTTTTTAAAAATTTCGTTAGCATGTCTTTTCAAAATTATGTTACAAAAAATTATACTACTAAAGTATGAAAAAAAAAGGGGGGATCACATTTACATGTGTGAGACATATCTTTATTATTTATCAATAATAAAGATAATCATTCATGTACTTTGAAGGCAAATTAAGATAATTCAACATAAATAAACCTGATCTAGATTAGGAATTTATATATAAACTAGCCTAGACTTCTAAAACAATACGTAAAATTATTTCATATTACATTCTTTAATCATATAAATAAAAAGATTAGAGAAAATGAAAGGGATAGTAGATGTTTATTTATTTATTGCTTCTAATTTATTTAAGAAATATCGCGCGCAAGCATTTGAGACTTCTTATCTTAGTCGTAATAAATTACTGATATATCTTAACGTGATTAATTCCTTTGAAAAATCCAACTTTTTACTGTAATTTATTATTTTTTCTAACCCTGCATATTTAATTTTGTTTCAATTACTGTATCGAAAGTAATAAACAAAGTAAAAAATAATATTTAAGAATAGTTACTTTAATTCAAAAACGCATATCTAAACCTGAGAAAAAATTTTTATATATATATCTTATGTGTGGAATAAAATGTGCATAATACATTGTTCATTGTTTGGATAAAATTAATGGACAGTTTTTGAGACTAAACATTGTAACTCTTCTTTTCTTCCTCGCAATTTTCCCTTCATTTATTACTTAAATCAACCTATCGTGATGTTTTGAATAGGAAATCCATACGTTTATAAATCTAACACACACACAACAATTGCATGAACTCAGTTTCTAATAATTCCTTTACTTCGGGACATAATTTAATAACCTTATTTTTGCAATGATTTATGCGTGCAATTTAACTTCATTTTTTATAGTTAACTACTGAAACAGGCAATACTTAATATAAAATAGAGTTTTATTCAAATCACGTTTCTTTTTCTTTCTAAATTCTTATTTTATATTCGTATTGATAATTTGATAGCTCGTAATCAGTTGGAATACAATTAATGTGTTTTTCAAAATCAAATATAATCTTCGGTATTATTTTAGAATTTCACAAAGTCAGTTATTCAGATATTTAACTATGAAGAAATAGAAATATATTAAGAATGTGACTTAATAGTTTGCTGGTTAACAATTATGTATATGGGATGAAAAGGTGTGTATCATTTATGATTTATTTCAAATAATATTGAAAAGATACTTATTTAAGAGTTAATCCAAAAAAAATTGAATTGTTGATTACTTTATTCTGCTATTTTCGTTGGCTGTTTTTTTTATCACATAATCGAGTTCCACACACAAACATCGAAGATTTTTCTATATTTAAAATATTCTTAAATATATACTAGTTTTACAATCTTATTTAGTCAGTTAATTCACTGAATCACTATCACTGAAGTGTCAGTAACCTCTGAAAGCTTGCAAATCAGTAATTCTGTACAAATATTCAAATGAAGAAATAAACAATACTTGATACACGACAAAAAATGCACTTGTGGCAGTAAAACATTTCAAAAACTGTAAATATTCTTCCCAATGAATAAGGCATTTCTGATTTAAGTAAAGAAAACTCTTATGATGTGTTGGCGACTTGTGATATTATTTCCATAATTTTTGCTTGTGCGAGCTTCCCCTACTAAAAATTTACTTAATAAGCCGTAGAATGTACGATTTCATTCCAGAATATGTGTTTTATTATTTAAATACTGCAGAAGAAAAATTCAATTCATTAATTTCCATGAATTTTGTATGTTGAATTCGTTATTTTTATCGAATTTTGTATGTATCCTTAAATATGCATATAGTCAATACGCCTTAAATTACGTTAAATAAATTTTCATTTTTTTTATATCAGACAAATTCAAACTAATATCATTAAATAGTTTAAGCTATCATCTTCACAATATGAGACTAAAAGGGTTTTCGTGTAAATTTTTAAGAAACTATATCCAATAAATTTTTCAATTCACATATTAGTTAAGGAAAGGCAAGCACAAACTTGGATTATAGTTTCTCTATCCTGTAATTCAAAGCAATGTTTGCTAACGTAAGAAAAATATAAAGCAATTTTTTAAAAAATATATTACATTGTTTAAAGGTCTTTTTTATTTGTTAAGAAGGTCTTTTTTGCTTAAGTATTACAGAGTACATTTAACTGCGGTCCTTTTCTTTGGCATTTCTTGCTTCAAGTGCTGTCAGTAAATTATCTTTCACAAGCAATATGGTTGAAATAAAACGAACGAGGCACATATATTTATTTTATGTACTGACAGTAACTGGTACGAAATACATACTTCACTTGATGTCTCGTTTATATTGAAGCATGTTAATTACTTTCACTTCCATATTACGTTAAATAAGCTTGTCAATGTCAGCAGTCAAGATAAGAGTCTTTGTAATGAATGGCATATTGAGTATATGAAGAAGAACCGGTCTGATATTGAAATAAGTTTTGTTGGTTCATATAATTACAGTTGATATTATGTGCATCGTAAAAAAGTAAGTAGACAAATTTTCTATGTTTGAAAGCATTGGATTTTTATAATATGCACTACTTCGAGTTCATATAAGTAATTCTAAGAGTTAAAAGAGTAATCGATCCAGAGACATTTATCGGTTGAAAATGGTATATCCGGTGATTAAGTTACCTGTTTAATATTAAAATAGTTGTTTTGAAAAATGGGCTTTTGTCCCCACAGCAAATTAATTAAGAAACAAAATTTTTCCATTTACAAAAATGTTTCATCAACTGGTACTAGTTCAAAAAATACTCGCTCACTTAAAATCACATTAAAGATATAGATTTAAATATAAAACTATAGGGTTGGTAGATTTTCTCTCACACTCAACATGCATACTATGACGTTTCCCGAATCTTCTAGATAAATATGAAAGACGAATATTTCTAGAGAAAAAGTATTCAATAGCGATGTAGAACTATCCAGATGGTCATTTGGAACTGTTTTCTTTCAAAACATCTTTCAGTGTTGAGTATTACGTCCCAGATATCACTCATTTTACTCATATGAAGACGATCTACGTTTTGTTTTGTACAGAAATTCCTTAAACAAGTTATTTATCCAAATTAAATATACTGAGAGCTACATTTAATCTAGATATAGAATCTGTATAAACAATTTTCCGAACTCAGCACGTTTTGCTTACTATATATATTTTTTAATATTAATTAAATTTTCGTGTACGTTTTACTTAGAACTATAATTCCAATTTAGCCAAAAGTTTAATATATAACGATATTAAACTTTTGTTACAATGCGAAAATTTATTTATATTAATTAAGATTTTAATTTTAAGATATTAATTTCTGATTATTTTCAAACATTTTCAAAACAATGTTAAGACTGAAGAAAAATCTTGTCCTAAAAGAGTTGAAGACTATTTTTTGAAGAATTTTGGAATGGCTTATCTTCCCAATGATGAAATGGAAACTCTCAGTTTTGAGGTATTTTGTACAACAGATTAAAAAGAGATGGAGAGGAGCGAAACAATCCACAACTAAAGAATTTTTAAAGAAAATGAGGAAAATACAGCAGAAATGTGTACATATTTCTGATTTTGTGGTTATCTCTTTACCAAATACTTCAAAAACTTGGAACTTGAATATATATATATATATATATATATATAAGCGCACACACACATATATATACTTATACTGAATTGCTAATAGTCGTGTCAGAGGATACCACCCAAAATTGTGAAGAACTTCCATTTTTCTCAAGCCAATCGCGAATGATTTTGACCTGGTGAAATGGTGCATTGTCATTCTGAAAATCCATCGTTGTTTAAGTACATGAAGTTTATGAATGGCTTGCAAATTGTCTCCAAGTAGCTGAACATTACCATTTTCAGTGAATGGTTGGTTTAGTTTAATCAGAAAATCCAGTCTACGCCATGTAAAAATACCCCACACCATTATAGAGCAGCTACCAGTTGGCACAGTGTCTTATTGACAACTTGGCTCCATAGCTTCATTGAATCTGCGCCTCATTCCAACCCTACTATCTGCTCTTACCTGTTTGAGTCATGACTCATCTGATCAAGCAAGATTTTTTCAGTCATCTAAGATTCAACAATTATGTTTCTTTCCCGGTAGAGGTGTTTCAACCATTGGCATGTAGTTAGCAAAGGCGCTCGTGGCATGTAGTCAGTTTTCTGTAGTCATTTCTCATCAACACCTAATTTCACAGAATTGCCTTCACGGACACGTGTGTAATGCCCCTCATATTGATTGTTACTTTTATTTTATGTAGTGATACTTCTCAGGTAACAATAGCTATTCTACGCAGACGTCTCTGTTCTTAGTCATTAAGTAGACATGAATAGTCACGACATTGTCCAAGGTGGGAGGTAATGCCTGAAATTATATATTATCGGCGTATTCTTGAAACTGTGGATCGAGGAAATTTGAATTCCCTAACAATTTCTGATATGGAATGTCCCTTGAGTCTGGCTTGAAGTAGTATTTCGCGTTCAGAGTCTGTTTACTCCCACCATAATCATGTCAGAAAACTTTTCACGGGAATCACTTGACTATAAATGAAAACCCTGACAATGCACTGCTCATTTATACATATCTTTAGCGAAGCATATGAACATATACAAACTTTACGTAGTTTTTAAGTCTTTTTATTTTATTTAGTTTTCGATTGTTCTGATAGAGGGAATTTTCATTCTCTCCTTTTTCTTTTGAGCTTGAGCCAGTTTTTTGACACTACAATTTATGATGCTATATGTAGGGTTATTTGTTAATTTTAGTAAGTCTTTTTCTTTTAAGCATTTTAGTTTTCTCATGAATTAATTTTTTGTTATATATATGTGTGTATGTATGTATGTATACACGTGTGTGATGACCTGCATAACTACTTTCATTTCTTCATTTTAACTTCCGTTTACTTTCGCAAAAATCTATTTTAACATTCAATTTAATCTACAATCCAACTTTGCACCTTTTAACTGCAGCCGTCACCTTCGCTTTGTAAAAAGTCGGATGAAAAGGGCACTCTTTTCGAGCCTCTACAGGTATAAAAACTGATGTAATCTTTGTTTTTCGCACTCTCTTACTTCTCTTTTACTCCTACGCTCTTACACCATCCTCTTTTTTTTCCATGTGAAACATATCTTGCGCTTTATTGTGACGTTTAGCCTCCGTATAATATGTACTACCTATATTAAAAAGATGCTCTCAACTTGTTAATAAAATGCTTTTTCATCGATTACGCCAACACTACAACAGAACAGAATCATATGTGTGTGTGTGTGTGTGTGTGTGTGTGTGTGTGTGTGTGTGTGTGTGTGTGTGTGTGTGTGTGTGTGTGTGTGTGTGTGTGTGTGAGAGAGAGAGAGAAAGATTGTTCTAGATTTGCATTTGTATTTTTTCTTAAACATTTTATATTCTTCTTGAATTTGAGTTCTTAGTCAATCTTATTTGGTTTCATGCAACATATTACTGTAAGGGTAAAGTTAGGCTCGTAATTACAGAATAACCTGCAAAACTGTTTTAAGGGAGTTTCAGTATTTAAATATGTTATATTCCACATTTTTACTGTTCTGCTTTCTTACATTTTATTAAACATCGTATTTTTTCAAATATGTTTTGAACTGTTTACTTTAATGGCCTTCATTTATTTTATTGTTTACTCTCTCTTGCTTTTTGTAGAATATATTAATTTTTTAAGTTTCTGTTTAATCAGTTATTTAAAATTACTTTTAACTGAGTAATGATTTTACTTATTCTCTTTAGACGTTAGAACTCATGATTGCGACATATTTATAGAATTTTTATTATTATTTTCTTATTTTTTTCTGTCTTTTAAGTATCCTTTTTTTGCTATTAAATTTTCTTTTCTTCATAATTTAATATGTTTTTACTACTTTTAAATTGAATGCTTTTTTCTCCTTTTTTATTTGTTCTTGTTTTGATTATTACACATAAATACACACACACACATACACACACATATATATATATATATATTTCTGTAAATATTTATCTATCACCAATATACCTATACTATGATATTAATATATAAATATTTTAAGCCTTGTGTAAATATGCATTTTCGTGTAATTTTATACTTATTTACTAAATTGTTTGTTTATTTTTATTATATAATCATGCTTTAATTTTATTGCATTATACTTTCATTAATATATATGGAAAAATTATAAATCCGCATTTATGAATTTATACTGGCTAAATAAGTTTGATTTATATTTTATATTTTAGAGTTTAAAATTTTTATACTTAGTATATACAGTAGCATTTGCTTAATTATAATCCGTAAAATATATCCTGATCTTACTTAAGCGTTTGAAAAGAAATACTTTAGTTTTATTTATTTCGCTTCAGATTTTAAATTTATCTAAAAAAAGATTTTAGGAAATGTTAAAATCTGCAAATTCCGTATCTTTAATCATCAGGCACTTATCTTTGTTCATATCAACAGTATTAATGCATAAAGATAATTTTATTAGAAAATTCACGAAATGATACATGAAGCGGTGCAAAAAAAAAAAAAAAAATCTAAAGTAATTCTTCAAACTTAACGAAATATCTCTAAGTACATTTTTGTTGGTATCTGGAAATGTAGGAGGGAAAGGTTTCGTCTATAATGTTCAGTCGTTCCGAGAATATCTAGTCTTTGTGACCTTGATATAAGACCCTAAAATTACCAAAAACATCGCCTCTGAGAATTTCTTTACACACGCAAGTGCTCCCTTTATAGTTTATTAATGTAATGAACATCCCCATCCGGATTATTTAAAGAAAACTCATGATAAACATACAATAATCAAATTACTATTTTAAAAACCTTGGATCTAAACTGATTGAAAGAGCACATTAAATACCTATAATCAGTATCAAATTCTCCTTTGTGGGTCTTATAACAAAATGCATAGCTGATATCCAAGAAGAAATGTCAATCCTAAAATTATGAAGTATTGGGCGTATTCTTTTTTTTTTTGAAGGAAAAAAAATAACTGCATGGTTCCTGCTGCCCCACACTTATTGCGGATAATTGATAAATTCGTTCCAAAACTTAATAGCTTCAAAGTTTTAAAAGTAGTTCTACAATTACACGTTCTTTATTCTTCGAGTGTTATAAGATAAGATCTATATATTTGCTCTTAAATTAAATTTACTTTAAAGCAAAGCGTATAATTTTTTTTAATAAATTTAATACTGTATTTGTTTATTTCTTGTATAATAGATCTTATTTCTTTAGGTTGGTTGTTTAAGTATTATAGTTTAATAAATGTGCTTATTACTTATTCATATGTGAATTACTCAACTTAATAATAAATCTAAAGGTCTATTTGCAAAAAAAAATTCACAATAAAATACTAGAATTTACCAGTGATAAAAAATTATCACTTTAACTAACATATAACGAATTTTTAGTCGTTTAATGAAATCACATTCAGAAATTGATTATAAAAAAACGGGAAAGCAAGAAACATAATTCAAAAATAGAACTTGGGACTGAATATGAAAAATATATATGTCGGCAGTAACAAAATTACGTTGTTGTGTAACATATATATTAAACAAATTATTAATTAAATAATCAGTTTGATGATTCGTAGAAATTGCAAACAATTCTTCTGTAAATTTGATAAATTCTTAACTAAAATGAATACACTTAAAGGATGGATAATTCAATATTTTATCGGAAATATATTAAAAATAATATCTATAAAATAGTAGATGAGTTTTTAGCAAATTATCTTTATAATTAATTGTAGACAGATAAAAAAAAAATACTACAGTATTTAAGAGATTTCACTTTTTTTAAAATTGTTGATTGATTGAATGATTAGTTATTTTTAACGTCATACACTCAGAAGCAACATATCGGTATCTGGCGAATGACTTCTTAATCTTGAAACTCGGTCGAGTGGCGATGATTATACCTGAGTGGGTCCCTTTTCCAAACTTCCACACCCCTCCCACGGGAAGACTTGAAATCCTGACAAATTTAATGTTTGAAAATTGTTGAACTTCAAGGGGGAAAAGTTGAAGTTTTTTATGTAAAAAAGTGCTGCATACGGCTTTCGTATAATTACTGTGACATTAGTATTTTTAACATGCTTTTATTTTTGATTAAAATTAGCGAAATATCTGATTATTGTAAAATCTCATTACAATTATTTTCATAGAAACTTTAAGTGTCTAAAGGTATTTTTAATTTTAAATATTTTTTAAAAAATTCAAAATATTTCTGTGAAAATATTTATTTTTTTGGTTTATTAAAGTTTTTTTTTTTTATTTCCGTACTACGCCGATCTATAGATAAATTTTTTTTTTCCAAATTTTGGAAGATGAATTTCAGAAGTACATTGAGCATTAATGTAAACATTTGATTATAACATTATTCTTCCAATGTCTAGAACGTAAAATTTTTAAAAAAAGTACTTTTATTTAAAATGCTGTAGTCTCGGTTAATTTAGCACGAGTACATTTAAAATTACGGTTATTCAATCGAGAGAAAATGGAATCCATTTCCTGTCTTTATGTAAACAAAGAGTATAACGTCAGATTAAACGACCGCCTTTTAACTTATTTTTCTTTTGTTTGAAGAAGATCGCGACGTTTTAATAGATATTCTCATTTTTTCCCCTTTATGATTACAATCACAGACTTTTTTACTGTTTTTTTTTTATTTCATTATAATATGACCTTCACAATTTCATTATTTTGGAGAGGGGTGGCAGTTAGAATATCCTGAAGTCTTTTTTTTTTTTATCTGGAGTTTACTCTGAAGAAAAATCAAAGTTCCAGGTTGAGAAAATGCTAAGTACTGTTTAGCCAGCATAATACACTGGGGCTCTTATAAATATAAGGGCAGTAGGTATTTTATTTAAACAAAACACATAATTCTAGTAAGGAGATAAATATAATTTTTATTAATTGAAATTACATGCATAAACAATATTTAAGGACTTTTAACATTTTTCTTTTCGGTAAAATAAAATTTCATTTAAAAAGTAATTGTTTAGCAAATTTATAATCATAAGGCTAGTTCAGTTTTTCATCGTGGTTTGCAACTATTATTTTCTTAATATTTTGATGAACCCCTTTCATAGTAAGACCATAAGCCATTCTGTCAAGAATACTTTCTACAAGTTTTCTCAAATATTCAGGGTTAATAACATTCCATCTCCATAAACGGTATACTCAATGAATTATACTGCCTCCCATTTAGATATACTTATACAATTCCTTTAATCATATCTGTATCACTCTCAATGACTTACACATCAGAGAAAGAATTATTAGATGCACAAATTCTCTTTTTATAAAAATCATTTAATGCTTTTTTTATTTCTTTGCTCAAAAAATCACTCACCTGTGTCATCAAACTGAGATAATAATGATAAACAACAATCAATCAATTCCCACTTGTGATATGAGTGAGAAATATTTTAGTTGTTTTTTTAGTACTGTGTATGAACAAATTCAATTTTTACAATCATCATTTTAAATTATTCTCATATTCAATAAATCAATATCACTCTCGTTCTCTCTTTCTCACTTCTAACATCAGGGTGAGAGAGATCTTTGCTTTCTGATAACTAATCAATACTATTTTATATTATCCATTTGATCGATTACTAGTATCATAGTCTTCCACTTATCACATCAAATACGAAATTAACGTTACATGTACCCTGGAAAGAAATCATGATAAAAAAAAACAACACATTAAATATAAAACAATTAGTGCAGTAAAATTAATTATATATATAACTCTGTATATCAAATACATTATTTTATAAGTATTTCACTAGTGTCATCACAGTAAAAAAAACAAGTTTGACATATATTAATAATTGAACAACAACATAATACTCACATTATAATCAGGAATTTATAACTACATTATATCTCTTTTATGCCTTCGTTTTAAGAATCTCTTGGATATTTCTACCTATCAGCGAAACGTTTCTTCGGTAAGTTTCATTGAAATATAGGAAATTAACATTAGAAAGTTCTGCTGACCGATTAGTCTGATCTTTATTTCTATCATAATCATGGACATACAAAATACAAAGAGTTAATGTATAAAAATTCTTAAAAAGTACAATGTTGATTGTCAAATATATCAGATTAAAAATGGAACCACATTCATATCATAAGTTATGTTACATAAGTTATATGTATGAAAAAATGTCATATAAATTAGAACATTTTTTCATTATATTTGCATGTAAGACAAATAGTGAATTAAATGAATATACATAACACAAAATTAAATTATTGAATTGAAAAACAGATTTAAAATATATCTAAATTATATGTTACATTATAATTTATAATTAAATTTTTACAAGTGAGTTAAGATGCTAATTATTGGATTAAAATGTTGTTAATTTTGTGAGATATATCCACCAATAAAAACGTCAAATTGTTCTAAGTTAATTTTTTTCCTTAAATCTGTATATAAAAATTCAATAATATTTTTTTTTCTTTTCATATTTATTGTTGACTTCTTTTATTTTCTTTAAATTTTGTTTCTAATAAAATAGAAAAAACAAAATCTAAGTATTTTATATAGGATGTTTTATAAAATTTGAAAATACTTTTGCAAAAACGAAATTTCAGTCAGTCATAACCTCAACGTCTTCCATAAAAAAAAGTGTCCAAAAGCTAATGAATTTATTCCATTTTGTTTGAACAAACTTCTTATAATATAATGAGGAAGGTCTTTCAGCATTTTATGATAAGAAATCACTCTCTGATATTTTTGTTTCAAATCTCATAGGAGTTTAGCCTTAACATCGTCCAATGTTTCCTTTTTATAAAACAAACTCGAGATGTACTCTAATCGAATTTCAGGTTTACTCAGGTTTAAACCAACTCGGGAGGTATTAAAGCCATATTCTTAGCCATTTTTCTTATATGCGTTTAACGATTACTTTACCTACAATTCCTCTACACTCAAAACAGCCGGTAGGATCAAAGGAAGAAAAACATCGACCTGTCGTTTGGTAGTAAACAGCTAACAATCGTTTACTCTTTATTAACCATTCAATTTTTCGCTTATGTTTTGCTTTCCCAGACAGTAAGTTTTGATAAATTTAGTTTTACAAGTTTTTATTTGTTCATCTGATGCACTCTTTTGTATAGCATTTCGCTGAGAACTTCCTCCAGCCAACACATACAGCAAATGAGAATGTTGACCAACTTAATTTATTTTTCTACAGCAATAAAAACCCTAATTAATCATTCTACGATCGGGATATTATGATCGACGGAGACTCCATTCTTCTGGTGCTCTTGGGTGAATATTTACTAAGAAATAATCAAATGGCTCGTCAGTTGCTTTTTCGTATGCCATCCATGAAATATTTCCCGTTTCCTGGAAATGCTTGTTTACCAAAACACGGTATTTGAGACAAATTACAACTTTGATGAACAAAATTATGTTATGTGTATTCAAACTTATACCTATGCGTTATGAGTATTATGTTGTATTTCTTATGAGAGGATTCAACAGTAAACATTTGCGAAATTTCGCTTGTTACGATATTCGTTGCATCATCCAATTTCATTAAATCATAATCTTCTTCTGATGGCAGTTAAAGTTTTTTGTTTTCATTCCAAAACCGAGACTGTCATATTGAGTAATACCGTATAATCCTTTTTACGGGATTCTCATAGATTTGTTCAGAAATCATTTTTCGAATGAGGTCTGTTTTTCTTCTTTGAGAAGATCCAGCAGTCATAAAAGTTTGTATTTAATTTAAAAATTGTATGATAATTTTAATCAAGACCAATTAATTACTGATTATTTTAAATACTAGAAAATCTCACAAACTTTTTAAAATTCTGTTTTTGTTCACTGAAGACCGATTATCTCTGTTTTTAAGTATTCTGTTTCATTTTACCAAAATTAAAGTATAATATATCGTAAACCTTTTGTTCTTATAACATACAAAAATGTAGAATATTTTTCGACCCATATGTTTCAATTTTACACACGATTTATTGGTTATGTTCACTTTTTTCCATCTTCTTCTGTTTACACATATAATTAGCTTAAGGATAATGTGATATAAATTGTTTTATCAATAGACAACAATACAATATTAAAGGAATTTTGTTTCGTTCGATCATACATCTTTTAACGATAAATTTGAACACAGTACAATAAATACTTGTATATGAACGAATACTTTCTTAACTGCGTTTCTTTTTACAATGTATGGCAAGAAGGAGAGAAGAAAAAATAATTTTATTATATTCATACAATTATGGAACAGAAATTTTGAGATTTCTAAAAATAGTTGTTAATTTATCGGAGTGATTTTAGCTCACTCGATTAATTTTGTTCTACAATCTCTCGATCTATCTCTTCCATTTAAATCGCAGAGAAATCACTTTTATAAACACACACATACACAAACCTTCCCTTTCCGCTCTCTAATTCTTATATTTTCTTTCTAGGATCGAACCTAGAAAAAAAGATTCGATTATCTACGAATTTTCATACATTTGTCCTCTATACCAGTGGTATTCAACCTTTTACACGTTGGGGAACCCTTTAAGCTTACCGTTTTCTTGAAGGAACCCCTTGATCCAAGAGCAGAAAAAATAGAATATCAAAACTTTATCCTACTCAAATTTACTAAACTATTATTGCGTCTTTATTTTATCACTATACAAACATCTTAATAAGATAATGAATGGAAAAGTAGCTAATGGCGTTTTTTAGTTTTCTAAAATGTATTCTATCAATATTAAGCAAAAGCAACAATAATTTTTACATAATTTACAACAAATTAATAAAAATAATCTTTTTAATGACTTGGTTGTGATTTTTTTTTTATTGTTAAGTATTTTTACGACTGGAATAGTTGTAGAAATCTGCAACCTTACTTCCTCTTCAGCATCCAATCTGTTTCTGTGCTCTGTTTTTGTCACAGCGTACAGAGAGAAAGATTTTATGCATAAATACGTTGAAACAATTTAAATTAGATGTTTTATTGCTGTTTTGGTAATTTCAGGAAATTCTTTTCTAATGTCAATCCAAAAATGCATAATATCAACTTGACAAAATTTTAGTTTTAACTGAGTGTCTGTTGATATATCAATTTGAGGTATATCGACTGAGCCAAAAAAAGGAGACTAATATGTGACCTAATGTGTCTCGATTATTGTACATGAAGCATGTGACTTTTACGAAATTTCAGCTTTTATTTTATCTATAAAATATTTATTTATATATATTTCTACAAGCAAAATGCCTTTAAGAATTGGATCTTTTATAAAAATTAAAATTTATTACAATTTTGGTGCTTTGAATAAACAAACAGTGATCTTTTGCAGAACGCCTGTCAAAGTTCCAGAGAACCCAAGTTGAATACCTCTGACTAGACCATTGAATTTCCACTGAATTAACATACAAATTCGAACTCTTCCGTTCAAAAATAATTATTCTCCATTAAATATGAACTTGATGTTTGTTTGAGTTCATTACAAAAGTTATTTCTAGGCTGGTTATCTTTGATTGCACAAAAGCAAATTGAGACGATTCCGTATAATTTTGCTTATAGGTTAATGCTAACTTTTCGATTATTTTGATATATTTTGTGAAATCACAATTATTTTAAACACGTGTAAATTATTGACATTAAAATTTTTCCTTTAATATTACGGGAAATTTCAGAAGGCAGATATATTTCCTAGAGCAGCAAGATAGATAATGCGTCTTCGTCAGTTTTGATTTTCTACGAGATCTCTTCTGTATTGAACCATTAATTCCACGTTTGATCACATTTTTACAACAGTTTTAGATCATCGGTTTTCTTAAACTATATACGGCGAATTTATGTTTTTCTTCCCTGTAAAAACCACACTTTTTGTACTTCAGTTCCCATTAGTCCTTTTCCTCGAGGCATTTTTACTAATGTTTGGTAGATAATTTCGAATCTCTTAAATGATTCGGGTGAAGCCATCAGTCAAAAACTTTTTACATCGAGCAGAAATTATTCGCACGTAAGTTAAATAAAACAACAAAACCCTGATTGTCCTTATAATAATTATACACTAAATGTGTTTTTATACTCTTGTTCACACGAATTTCAACTAAGTTTTTCTGTGAGACATCTATTATCTTTATACATATGAGAAGGAATGTATTTTAATGTTCTGCCTAATTCTAACGAGAAATAAACGCTATTATTTGTCATCGTCATCTGATTGTGGATGAAATTTACGGAAATCATCTTCAACAACCATTTTGTTCCTCTAGTGCAGGAATCTTAAGCCTTTTTGAACCTCAGAGAAAATTCTAGAGGGCCTGAAGAGAGGTGAGGGCACATTTTTTCAGGTAGATTTATAGCTTGACATCAATACACATAATATACGCAACAAATATCCCAGAAGTATAATTTTTATACATAAAAATTACTCATTGTTTTCTTATAAAAATAAATACTAAATTGTTCAGACGAATGTTTACCAGTTTTTTGTTTCCGAATAAGTTGCAAAACTTCTTCATAAAAATATAATTTTTAAAGCTAATGTGATCTTTTACATTGCTCTTCATACCGCCATATAAGCACAATTAAAAGAATATAATGATATTCTTCTTCTAGTAAGCAATTATCAATATGTTCATCTGTAAGTAAAGATCTGTTCTTTGATTCTATGATATTCTTTGTTGAATACAACGATTTTCACAAATATGTGAAGCCAAAAAATTATTTTTATAGCATGATGCTCTTTGCAAGAATGCAAATTTGTTTCTGTCAGTTATATCTATTTTATGTTCATCTATATTATATAACTATATCTGTTTTTTTTAATAAATACTAATTATAAAAAATTTATATGACATTTCGTTGAAAATTTAAATATTTGAAAATAAAAATAAGTCTCACAGAAGAGAGCACACGAAAAACCAAATAGTGTCCTCGAGTGTCGGGATGGGAATCTTTGCTATAATTTGACGTAAATATAAATTAGCAAACAATCTGAGTTTCTACAGTTATTTTACTCTGTCAGATTAATTGAATATTTGATGCTTTTAATTAGTTTGAAAAAGCAATGATTAAATAAAAAACGATACTTCGGGTACTGTCTATAAGAAAAACAATATATATATATATATATAAGTTGATTTTTTTCTAATTATAAATTAAACTGAAATATGCTTTTGTCCAATTAGTATCTATTTTATTTTAGATTCAGGTAGAGTTTAAGTGAACGAATCTGATACTAAGTAAGATAATACATAGTTAGAAAATTTTATAAATAAAACTTCCATGCAACTTTGGCCAAGTGAACGACTTACAAATGAATTATAAAACACTTCGCTATAACAATAATTATAATAAAATTATGATTTTTTTATTTAATATTGATTACTAGACTTGTACCTACCTTTTGATTTTTTAAATATTGATTTTCTATTGACAGGCTATTTATTCATTAAGATTTAAAAATACTGAGCAGGACTGTTCTGTATGCTGTGACTTATTCCCCTCGAATAAAAATTTTTTTGCATTGTTAAATGTCCTAAGATTCATACCTTTGGTAATAGCATGAATAGGTAGACTGCGATGCGCAATCGTGATTATCGAGTTCTTGTCAATTAAACATAAGCTCTACACACACAGCCATGTACTTAGTCTTCTTTTGTAACATGCATAAATGCATGGTAGATCAAGAGTTTCATGTTGTTGACGACAAATCTGGACAGAGCTTAAACAGTGAACTGTAAATACTTTTTGAAAAATTGACTTAAGATTTTTTTAAAACTAGCGTTCAGTCTCGTAATTAGATTTTTCGCCAGACGTGTTTTTAACGCCATTCGAGCGTTTTATGAATTCCAAAGCGGTTATTTGCTAATAGATCCTCGCAGAAGCAAACACATTAGTGTTGACTATGAGGCTCTTCGTTTCGATTCGTTGTGGCGTTGAACTCTGCAACCGAATCGGTCAAATACTATGATATTCGTTATTACTACATCTTTACGTTCCGTAATAGTCTTCTATCTATTGGAAGATTATTCTATTAGTCAAACCTTTCACTTGGAACATAAATCAAACATCAGTTTCAACTATTGTGAAATGGATACTCATTTATTTCCTTTTCTTAGTTTTTTAATGTATGATTGCAAATATTGTAATGTTCGCATTATTAAAAGGCCAAAATATGTAATAATAGTGTAGCTGAATATATAATACGTGGAAATAATAATATTTATAATATAGCTACATATTTTCAGATTCTAACTTAGCAGAAGGAAATTTTAAAAAAAACGTGATTTCGTTGCATTTATTTAAATCTTTCTATTATTTTAACTATTTACAAAATGAAATTTTTGAAATGTAGTAGAAGAAAGCTAAAACAAACAGAGGTATTTAATTAATTTTTCAAGAAGCGTTCAAAGCTTTTGCTGTTTTTTTTTTTTATATATATAATTAAAAACTCATTACATGAGGTGTGTTATTTTTACCCGGAAGCGCTCTAACAGATTCTCACGCGTGTTTCCTTTTAATTAACTTCTGTTTCAGCTTTATTATTGTGTTTGATATGCGAACTTCACCTTGTGAAAGAGCCATGCTATATGGAAATCAACCTTATTATTTAAGATGATGATATTGAGGAGATAGAGGAGGTACAGAAACGTTATAGAGGATAGAGCAGGTGTAAGAGAGAAGTTACTCAGAGCGTGACTACTTGAATCAGATCCCCTGGTTAATCCACTTAAATCGGATACATTCATTAAAAGTCTGCAGAATAAGTAGATACCTTAAGCGTGATATGTAGGCGAGGAGATAGAGATTTAGATAATCACTCCACACACATTTAAATTAGTTTGATAGTGATTATTCAAAATTAAATAAATTTATTTAATATTTTTGGCTGGTTATTATTGAGTAACTATGTCTAATACTTTCATCCCAGTCAATTTGTTTCAAAGTTCTAATGAAAGAAATTAAGGATAATAATACTTTTATAGCCTTCAACTCCGAATGGAAAGATTCAAATATGACTTCATCCAAAAAAAAAGGGGGGGGGATAAGAAGAAATTTTAAACATGCTAAGTTTTTAATAATTGCCTTTTAATTATATTTATATGAAAAAAAAACTGTAAGAAATAAAAGTTTTTCACATTCAGAAGCTTACAATAAAAGACAGTGCTGATGATTGAGAAGTTTTCAATTTATTCGCGATTAATCATGTAACACCATAAAACCATGAAATCCATAATGATAGGGTGAGAGTGAGAATTATCATTACTTTTTTCGTCATGAAAAAAAAATTTAACTGCCGAAATGTAAATGTCGGTGTCAATCGATGTTCAACCCTCCCTTGTGTGGTTCATTCAACATGATTCATGCCTGTGTAGTGTTATAATAGAACTCCATCCTAAAATTTAAAAAAAAAAAATCTCCAAATTAGGTATAATATGATCTGAAGCTATCGTCGATTGAAATATTTTTAATATTGTTAATTACTGTACAAAATTATTAATAAAACTATTTTTATTTTTAAAAAAAGCCCACTTTTATTTGTGCACTAAAAAGCAGAAATTATTTTTCTATCAAAATTATGTTAGAAAAAAATCACAAAAGCAGAAACCGTAGCAAGCAACATGATAAAGAATTTAAGCAACAATGGAAAGAAAATATCTAAACATTCATTAAAATTTAAAATATTAAATCAATGTGCTTAAAATATTATTTCACTGAAAGTATTTCAAGCAAAAACTTTCTTTATTTTGATTTTTTGTTTTTACCTACAGATTTATGTTTTTAAAATAATATTTTCTACTTTTAAGTACACTAATAAAAACAAGCTTCATTAGTGAAAGAAAAAAAATTGTTTTGTTATTTATTCTTTTTGCTCCCCCCCCC
>BMAW01064500.1:240228-277371 GCA_019974015.1 Nephila pilipes | reverse complement strand
CCTCCATCCTCTTCTTAATCTTATAATACATTTTTAATTCGTGTAATAATTATTATGGAATCTTGTAAGAAAAGGGCTGTCATCCCTGTCTCTGACAAGATCAAATTACGAGTTCCGATTGATAATTTGATAATCGAAAATTCAGAAAATTAATTAAAGGAAAATTTAAAATGCGTATAATTTTTATAACATTATTACTATTAGTAATTAAAATTTATTTTTAGCTTAAACGAACATTTATGATCTAATGTGCATTAGTATGATTAAATAGAAATGAGTAGCGCTTTTCAGATTTATCGTCATTATAGATATAACATAATTAAAGCTTTTTTAATTGTTATTGCATAATTTTCTAGTTTACTTATAGTCTATTCGCAGTTCTAATTTTACTTCAAATTGTATATGAATATCTCTATAATTGTCTACATTTCCGGGAATACCATATAAGAAGGATGTTTCAGGACAATTGATGTTAAAAAATTTCAATAATTATAAATATGAAACTGAAATCCTGTGATGTCTAAGGATTATTTTGGTATTTTAAAAAGGTATTCTGAAAGTAATTTGCAACAGAAAACTATATTGCTTCTTTCAAATTTTCAAGAACTCTAACTTGAGTATTTTAATCTCGATTCTTGATCAATCTACATATATTAATTTCTCTTAGCCTTTTGACTATTAAAAATGTTTTAAAAATTCTTTGTTACGATTCGAAATTATTGTTGTAATTTATTTAAAGGCATATATGTTAAATACATATACAACAATACAAGCACGGAAAAATCGCTTTTTTACAGCATGACTTCAAAAAATAAATGAATTTAGAAAAAATTTCTGTCCAGAGTTTTGAATATATTTATTCTTGCTTTTATCGAAATTAATTGACAATTTTTTATCAATATGATGACACTTCGAATGTAAAATATTAATAAATCAGGAATTCTTTATTCTAATATCTCCTAAAAATTTTCTGAGAATTTTCACTCTGAGAAAATCAAAATGAAGTTCGTTTCGTATCGCATAGAAAAATTTAATTAAGACTAGACCTTTTAACTTTTATTATTTAAGCGCATGATTGTAATTTCTTTCAAGACATGAATAAAGTATTACAAATACAGAAACCTCAATTTAATTCCAGCACGTTCGAGACCAGACCGCGCAGGATTAGCGATTATCGGATTATTGAGCGTCAATAGTTTTATTGGGGATACCAAAGAAAAATCCCTTATGTTAAAGTTTTAAAGCTATTAAAACATGTATTTAATGTTTTTATGCACATTCTGAATATGTGTCAACGTTATAAATACCCTACTAAGTATTTCGTCATTCTCTAGAAACTACAAAATTAAACTTAAACATTGATCATCAATTTAACTGAATATTCTTGAATTGATTGACAAAAACATCACGCATAAAAGAAAAAAATTAAATCAGTGCGAAGATATTTAAACCAAGTTGTGACACTAACTACTCTAGTCACATGCTTGCTTTTATTGGTTTTATTAGCACTTGAAGAACACTTGCTGGGTTTCGAGAATATTTTACTGTACAAAACACTCTATGTCTAATATCATAACAGTATACAAACGTTGTAATCTTCTCGAGAAAATAAGAAATATAGTACTGGAATGAAAACTAATAATTACAATAAATATTGGAAGAAAATATGAGTAGCGCTGTGTTGCGACCTAGGAGTCTAGGTCAATAAACGTCCGATACCACACGAAAAAATCCGAAAGTGAACGGCTCAATCGATTCCAGATTACATAATGCGCCCAACTATCAAATGCCGGATTAGGAGAGCTTGTTGTGTTTGTTTAAAAGTATTTGAGAAGGTTAAATTGATTGTTTATTTAAATACTGTAACTTTCCATGTTCATCAAGCATAAAATATTTCATGTCATTAAATCTTAACTTCGTATGTACGTACTTCTTTCAAATGTTTTGTCGAATTCTATGTTTTCATACATCTTTGTTCAAACTGTTTCAAATAAAACTCTGAACTCAAAGGAAATATGTTTAAAAGCGTGTTTTATGTATATATATATATATATTTATATATTCAATAATCTATTTTTTTAATTTGAAATTCTTATTAAAAATATTTTCAAAAGGCACATTTCAAAAACTAATGGATCGCATTCTTGAATCCAAATTTTCCAAAAAAGTTTTTTATTTAAATTTTAATTAAAAGTAAGTGCGATTTATATTCACGTTTATTTAACCATTTTTCATTTAGTTATAACACATTCATGATCACCTTCATCAAGACTATTAGAGAAAGTAAGGTAAAAAAAAAAACCACCTGGATTCTGAGTTTATTAAACTCATCCTGAGCTCAACCTTAAACAAATTCAACCGGAGTTTATGAAACTCAAGGTTGAGAATCCAGTTTTTTTTTTTTTTTTTTTGCTTTCAGATCTGATTATTGTCCTTTTTTTTTATTGACACCGTACTCGGTAGCAACTCAAAGGCTACTGGCACCAGAAAATTTTGAGCCGCGGTCAAATGACGAGGACGACTCATGAAATCGAAACTTCCACACTTCGCCACGTTACCCTCAACGGGTATAAGCCCGCTACAAGGAGGGTCTTTAGAGATATTAAGACTCGAACTCACGACTCGACGGAAATAATACCGGAAGTGTGCTCGTGACGATGACCACAACTACCGAAGAGATGCTTTTAAACCGGTATATAATGCGCTGATATTTAAATAATGTCACACAGTTGTAGTGCCATCTAGCTCCTGATAATGGACCGAGGATAATAATAGAGTGTCTGTTTCGATTCTTGAAACCTTCAAGCAGCTTTCGCAGCAACATTAAATTTACTTTCAATAGGTTCCTTCTCATATATGACTCATGGTGATGAAATTGATGATATTATGAACAAGGAAGGCGCCTTTAATCTATTAGGTCCAAATGCTTCTCTCGTCTACATTGAAACCTATTGAAAAATAAACATTTCCAACCGGCAATCATGAAAAACTAATCCAACTCATTCATGTTTTGAGGTAACTAAACTGTGGTACAACTGTGGTTTTTAGGTACAACTGTAAAATACAATTTTTGGTTTAAAAAAAGTCAATTTTTTTTATTTTTTATCTTATATATTTTTAAATTCAATTTCTTATCTTTAAAAATCTGTTTGAATTTTTTTAAATCTTATTTAGAAATTGAGTTACAGCTGTTTTAATATTTCTGATCATGAATTTCTCTGACTGGAAAGGCTCTAAAACCGAGTTTTTTTAAACATTTTTCATTACTGAAAAACACAATATCTCAAAATGTTATGCCTCAATGAACCTGAGAACTTATTTATATATTTTTCAAATACTTATTCGTAGAATAGACTATTCTTGAAGTTTTATATTGAATAGAATATTTTTTTATACTGCAATAAAGTGAAAATTATAATGACTCTAAAAGAAAATGGCAGTGTTCAGAACTCGGAACTACAATAGCTTCATACATAAGGGCTATATTATCAAAATAATTGTTTATTCTCTAGATAAAATTATATTCTGCATTATTCAATTTACAAAATGTCAATATACTTATTTCCTTTTGAGTTGCCATGTTTTGCTTAAAGTCTTAATTTTTGTTTATATTTGTATAAAATTCACTTTAGACAGCAAAAATATACATTAACAAAACTTTTTTGGATGTTTTCCTAATTTTAAAGCTTGATATAGTCATAAAATATGCATTTGTAGGCATAATTTACATTGATTTCAAAAATTTTCTTCGGAGATGTACTGTTACCTTAAGGGATCTCGGGTTTTTTTTTTTTTTTTTTTTTTTTTTTTTTTAAAAAAAAAAAAAAAAAAAAAAAAAAAAAAAAAAAAAAAAAAAAAACATTTTTCAAACTAATAAAACGAAACGTAAAATGAAGTAGAAACTTGACACTTGTACTATATGATATTTATACATATTTACATTAATTCTCATATTTTCATGTATTTTGAAAGAAAACTTAAAAAGTTATATATAGAAGTATAAATTATACTCTTTTTTTTTTAATAAAAAGGTTGGAAGTCAATGTTTTACTGCTTCCAGGATTCTAAAGTAAAATTGTGATCAAAATTTACAAAAGTAATGCTATTCAGTAGAAAAATGTTCAGATTTGAAGTTACATTTTTTTAAAAAATTATTAAAAATATTTTACATAATTATTTAGAAAATTATGAAATTTTAAGAAAAAATTCAATTAAAATTCATGTAAAAAATTTTCTGTTAATAATTTGTCTAAAAATTGTATACGCGCACGTGACGTCTGAGTCATAAAGAAACTTAATTTAAACATGTGTATGGAATTTTATACTAAAATGATTTATAGCGTCTGAGAAATCATGTGCGCAAGCTTAAATTTTTCGTATTGGGAAAAAAATGGTTCAGTTTCATAACTAAATATGGTTCAGTTTTTCCTCGATAACTTTTGAAGTAGTATCATTAAACTTTTAGCACAAAAATATTCAGAAAAGATGGTGTTCTAATATATAAACTGCTGTTTGTAGAAAATGCAACACCATGAAGGAATCATCAGAATCAAATGAAATTCGCAGCAAATGTCAATTATAGGATATTATGCAAATTAATAAAGTTTCAGAGCCATCGCGCGTGCGCGGCGCGCGCAGCGCCCTCTGAATTGATGCTGAAAGCGTATAAATAAAGTGCTGTAGCGGGACGTTGAAAAAAGTCTATGATTATTTGTTAGTGGCAAACGTTTAGTGAGACCTGAGTATGCCTCCACGACGGAAGAATAAGAAATTCAAGCAACTTACGGAGTTTGAACGAGGGAGGATAATCGGCCTTCGAGAAGGAGGATTTTCCTATCGCGCAATAGCAGCTCGTATGCAGCGGAACAGTTCCACAGTGATGCGAGTTTGGAAGCAGTGGACCGACGAGCACCGAACAACTCGAAAAACAGGCACTGGACGACAGAAGGTGACGTCAGAGCGCGATGATCGACACCTGCTCCGCATGGCGGTGAATGATCGCACAGCTTCCTCCAGGCAGCTGGCAGCACGTTGGTCTACTGCTACAGGTGTACAATTGTCGGCTTCGTCAATTCGTCGTCGTCTGCTGCGCCGTGGATTGCGTGCAAGGGTGCCTTTATACAGGATTCCCCTCACGGCGAATCATCGACGGCTGCGTCGGCAGTGGGCTCTTGAGCACAGAGACAGGCGAGCTGATTGGCACCAAGTTGTCTTTTCAGATGAATCACGCTTCAATTTGTGGACCCATGATGGCCGTGTTCGTGTTAGACGTTATGCCGGTCAACGCTGCCTTCCTGAGTGTATTATTGAACGACATAGTGGTCGAACACCCGGAGTTATGGTCTGGGGTGCGATTTCGTATCATGGACGATCCAATTTGATACGAATTGAGGGTAATCTCAATAGCAACAGGTACGTCCGTGAAGTGCTACAGCCCGAAGTCGTTCCTTTCCTTCAAGGCATCCCTGGAGCTATCTTTCAGCAGGATAATGCACGCCCACATGTTGCGCGGACTGTTCGAGACTTCTGTTCAGCACAACGCATGCAACTTCTTCCTTGGCCTGCTTATTCACCGGATATGTCGCCTATTGAGCACGTGTGGGATATGGTTGGTCGGCGTCTCGCTCGTGATCCGCGTCCTGCAGTTTCCAAAGACGAACTTTGGTTGCGCATACAAGCGATATGGAATTCTCTTCCTCAAGCAGATATTCAACATCTGTTTGACTCCATGCCACGTCGTATAGCAGCACTTATTGCAGCGCATGGTGGCTGCACCAAATACTGATTTCGGACGCTTAATTTGTTTCTTTTGTTTTGAAAATTTCATCATTTATTTGTATCAGTACAAGTCGTTTCTGCATTAAATTTCATTTGATTCTGATGATTCTTTCATGGTGTTACATTTTCTACAAACAGCAGTATATATATATATATATATATATATATATATATATATATATATATATATATATATATATATATATAGGACTGATAGGGTCCTGAGGTCCCTTAAGAGGTAAGCTATTGGTGGCGTCCTTACTATAAAGGGGATATTGACACTTCCAAACCGCCATTTGTAGGCCTTGCTAGTGGACACATTAAGAGTTTTATTGACGAAGGGCAGAAAGCCTTCCTGACCTCCACTACTTCGAATTCGAAGACTTGATTACAACACCTCATCTCGTTTAGAATTATTTTTTTTTTTTTTTTTTTTTTTTTGTCTCGTGGACTTGGTCTAGTATTTGTCTACACTAGAAAATGACAAATAATTCACAACAACAATTGATTAATGAATATTACTCTTATGATGAAAATTGCATAAACACGAAAGATATTTCTCATATTAATACGCTTATAAGAGATTAAATTATTTTTAACATGATTTATAAAAAAAAAGCGTGTACTAAAAGAATAATTATTCTTAAAATGCAAATTTGATTATAAGAATGCATTTATTTTATTTTCCAGTTACAGTAATAGTACAAATAAGTAAAATAATCAGCACACCAGTGTTATTTTTGAAATAAATTTACATACGACTGATACACAAGTATTAGTATTTCGTATACATTTCTGTGATATTATAAATATTTTGATTTGTGTTACATTATTATTTCTTTTAAAATATTTTGTGATTTCATTACGATGTGATTGTTGTTACTGAGCTTGTTGTGCAATAAGCTTGAATGAGGAGAATAGTGTTAAATTTAAATAAATGCAAGATTGTATACGATATACAGTTTTAACAAAAATAGAGGAATAATTTAACTTTTAAAAACTTTTAGTGGTTGATTCCCAAACTTAATGTACTCTGGACTTTCATTTTTTTTTTTTTTTTTTTTTTTCCTATAATCAAAATCTAGGAAAAATTATTTTTTGAACATGAAAAAAAAATTAACCTCATAAAGGTAATGAAAATGATTCCATTCTCAGTGGAATATAGAAGTAAAAGAGGACGAGAATAAAGCTTTTGAAGAAAAAAAATTCAATTATGCAAGCAAGCATTCCATATGAGTAAATATCTGATTTGAAACTAAGAAAATAGATGGCAGCATTATTCATACTACTGACTCAACGAAAGTAATAATGCTCGTGCTGCCATCTACTCGGTTTGAATCAATTTTATATTTCTGTAACTGAAATGTTTCGAATATGCAAGATAAGTAAAATGGGATTAAAAACCCATAAAAACACATAAGTTAAACATTGAAATTATTCCTAAGCATTTATTGACTATTGTTTTCGGATTTTGGTAAGCTGAATTATGATTACATAATACATGAAATAAACTGAACATGCATTTTTCTTATATCTGGTGGAGATAAGATACTAGTTAGGGACAGAATTTGGCTTATATAAGAAAATTGGTACAAACACACAAATGACGTTTAGCCGAACTAGATGAAATTTAATATTTGATTATATTTCATTATCTAGTTTATACATAAGATTTATAACTGATATATTTTAGTTATTAGGGGATACTCATTATTATTAAAAATTAATTGTTTTCAGCCACCCAAGGGACTATTGTTTTAGTTGGATCACTTTTAACTTACCAGATCACTTTAGCTGTGCTAGATCACTTTTAAATTTTGTATCATTTGTTTCAAATTTAATTTCGTTTTGTTTAAAAATATTTAATTTATTCGTTTACTTTAAATTTAATTATATGTAGCTGATATAATATTCAATTTAACAATTTATCGTTTGCTTTATTTTTAATTACATTTAGTTTAAATGTATTCAATTTAATAATTTATCGTTTCCTTTAATTCTAATACCGGGATTGTCCATTTCTCAATATTTCATCGTTTTCTTTAATTCTTATATTTAATTGAGTAATTTAATAATAATTATTTTTAAAAGAAGCGACTTGATTGGCTATATCTGTTCTTTGCAAAACTTTGCATATAACTTTTTTTTTTGTTTTTTATATCATTTGTTTTACTAATTGAAAGTAGTATACAATTTTATCATTTTTTATTAATTTTTACTATTTTTTTTTTTTTTTTTTTTTTTTTGAAAAAAATGTGAAAAGTGATAATTGTCGAATGTTTTCAATAAATTAAAAACAACCATATCATAAGAAATAAAATTTTTAAGAAAATCATTTATTTATTGTGATCAATGTTGAAGTGAGATAAGATGTTCCTATTTTCTTACTATATGAAATTTCAGTAAAATAAAAATCCAACTTAGCAGAAAAATACTGACTCATTCTGATTTATATACACATAAATTCATCAGATGTTATCTGATTGAAATTTTACCAGCAATGATATTAAAATAATGAGATAAAATACGATTGTCTTGCTTTCAGAGCGCTATCAGAAATTTCAAACTAGCCATATATTTAAGAGTTTAATTTAATATTTAAAAAAAAATATGACCAAAGCAAATTAATATTTCATGTTAACTACAGTAATTATAATTTAAAATTAACTGTAAGAATTTTAATTTAAGAAATAATTTTATTGTTTATAAAATATATAAAGCATTGTTAAAAATTCAATTATTTAATTTAGTTAGTTGACTGAATGAAATGAGAGTTATAATACTGGAATAATTTTCTTTAAATTGATATGAGTTTTTGCAATCACTTTGAATTATCTTTAGAAATTTTTTCCCGATACTAAAATGCCTGAAGATAATAATGAGTATCATGTCGCCATCTGTTGAGTAAAATGTGAGCTAGGGAGTTCTAAATTTCATAAAAAGTTATATTCACACAGATAGAATTCTTTCATATCGGTAGCGTATGCAAAGCGGAAATTTTAATTTAGCTTAGAGGATTAAAAATAACGTGTTATTCCGGAATTCTCTCCAACATATAGTTATTCTCATTTAAAAAGCGCGTTTCGATTGAAGAAATTGTTCTCTGTTTTTTCAAGTTTATTGAGGCAAATACACATTTTGAATCAAAACCATATGCATGAGATAAAAAACCGTATTCTTTTATCGAGGCGGGATCATGTTCATCCTTTTCACGTTATATGTTTATTTTGGGAAAATGGCAAAATTCAGCTACTTTCAACACTAAATATAGGGAAGTAATTAAAAAAGTGATTTAATCCATATATGAAATGTTTTTAAAATTATTAAGTTGTTGTTATTACTTATAATATATAAATACTTGAATTTAAAATTTTAATTCTTGAACACTTAATCATGTGAAAATTTTTGACATACCCAGTATATGTTTTCTGCAAGGCAAGGGTTTTTTTTCCCCAGAAATTATCAATTTTTCATAATAATCAGAAAACTGGTATTTTTCTTGTAGTAAAAATGTAGAATAATTAAGTTCTAATTGCAACATATAATTTCAATTATTTCTTCTTTCATTCTTCAAATTTCATGATAAGAATATGAAAATTGACACAAATTCGGATAAAATCTAAAATATCTATTATCAGATCTAATAAGACAATAGCATTAATATTCGAAAATATAGTTTAATAATTAATATATATTTTTATACAATATGACATATATAAAATAAATGACTAGATTTGATCCTATTTAGAATGTCTTAAGCACCTCTGAAATTCGCAGGAAAGAAACTTGCACATGACAAATCCTAAACATATAATTCTCTTATTAAAGAGTTATTTTACAGACTCTCAGTTTGAAAGGTAAAACAAAACGAAGCCTCAGTTTGAAAAATTAATGAAATAATTAAACAACTTAGACAAAAAATGGTGACATGGGCAAGTTGCTACTTAATGTTTAGCAAAGCCAGAAATTTTCTTATGTCTAATGTCATCATATTCAAAGTGAAAATCAACTGCATATTGATAAAGAGCGATATTCTTTTTTAAGATGTAATGAAATTCAAAACATCTCTCGACTATGTTGTTATATATATGTAGTACATTTGTATGCCGGAGATCAAGGGCATTATATTCATCTTTGAAATTTTACAGGTGGGCAGCTATTTTTTTTTTTTTTTTTTTTTTTTTTTTTTTTTTTCGGGTGGTTTTTTTTTTTTTTTTTTTTTTTTTTTTGCTGTTCATTTCCAGCTTGCTAGTTAATAATATTTTTCAATAAATCCTTGTTCATTTTTTTCTTTGGATTACTAACATATAAATTATTTTTTAAGCATTATTGAACTTTTTAAACTTTACTGATTGCTATTTTTTAAAAACTGCCCTTTACTTCTGGCATATAAATTTAGTACTTTAACATAACAATCTTGGGGATGAATGTAGGCTCATTGGAAATAAAAGAATCTATGTAATAGAATAAAATCATACTCACAAAATGAATTAACCAAAAACAATAAGACATTTCTCGAAACCTTAGGATTGATGCGATGTAATTTTCGACAAATAATGTCCTATCACAGATGAAGAAATCAGAGTTGTAAAGGAAGAATGTGATATACTATGTGATAATAGCGCATTATAAATTCATTGCTCTTGAATCATTTACCAAAACTCTTCTTCAGTCCAAAAATAATTATTGAAACAAAAAATGAAAAAGTACAGATTGAGCCACCCAAGGTGCGCTTTTTTATAATTAATATTAAATTACTCAATTAAATATAAAAATTAAAGTAAACAATGAAGTATCGAGAAATGGACAATAGCAAACTTTTCCGATATTCAAACTGAAGCAAACGATAAATTATTAAGTTGAATATATTTTAGCTAAATGTAATTAAAAATAAAGCAAGCGATAAATTATTCAATTGAATATTATATCAGCTACATGTAATTAAAATTAAAGCAAATGACAAATTATTAAATTGAACTCCTCGTGCAGTAACTAAATATTCACCAGCATACTTGTTGCACAGTATCTTTTGCCATATAAATAATTAGGAAACTTTTATTGTAGCACATAAATTAGTTTTACAAAGAACAACAGATTTTCATGATAAAAATAAAATAAGTTATGATACTCGTTTCATTGAGAAAAAATTCAGTCCAGATGATCTTGTTGAATATGAAGAATTTCATTATCCTAATACTAGAGAATTGAATCCTCCTTTTTCTACCCTTAATGAAATTTTTAAGCATTGTTCTGAAGTCACTTATGAAATTAATAAACCTCAAATTTCTTTAGCAAAAAAAGTTTACCAAATTTTACACATTTTTTTTAGCAAGATGTTTCCATTACCTTGATAAATTGAAATTAAGTCATGAATAAACAAAAAATAATTTTTTTTCCAGAGCAATGGCTGTTATAATTTTTACCCCTTTTTAAGAATCTACTTATGTAAAATTATTCCCCAAGGAGGGCTAATTTTTAAAGGATATTTAAAGGAGACAGCGTTTTTCTGGTCTGATAATGTCTGTTTACCGAAAAATTACTGTATATATATATATATAACGTATTTACTTTAACGTTTGTTCAATATTAATGAATCATTCCATACATGGCCGAAATACTTTTATTTCCATATTGTAGCAGACTTTAGTCGGGCTTCGGCCACCAAAGGCCGAAGCGAACTTACCATACAAATCTCAGATGATCATCAGAGAGAGGAGTAGTATGAAGAGGAGAGAAGCATTAAAAGAGTGCGTTTTTCGCTGTGTTTTGCTATTTATATGCGGGACAATTCTATTAAACGTCAGAGTCCCCACGGTCCTAATGGAGGAACTTTCAGGAAAGATATGTATAGACTTAAAGTCTGGTAGGGATCATTCCTACAGATCTGTTCCATGGGAAGAGAGCATTGTCAGCGAATTTTTTAGAACGCGTGATTGAATTAATTAAAAAGAATAAGGAATTGTATCAGGAAATACGAATGAACATTAACAATAGAGTAGCTGAGAATGTACAAATTTAGTAAACAAATACTATTTGGCTTATAAAATCAATGGGAATTCAAGTTAAATCATCATTATTACATATACATACATATACATACATACAGGTAGAAAGAAAGAAAAGAAAGATATATAAGCATATATATACATATACATAGCATATTATTATACATACATACATACATATACATAACGGCCTAAAATATAATTAATTAAATTAAATAAGTCGAGGTGAAGTTCAAATTTCAATTGTGTTTATTCCATTTTAGTTGAGAGAGAGAGAATATTCATGTCCATATGGCTGGAGATACAACTCCGCCTTTTGACGTACTGTACAAGAGCAAGAAGAGAGGAAATTTTTTCTTATTTTCCTTTTTATGGAAGGAAAATAAGGAAATATGATCTTTTACACGTAATAGATCACATGGCATAGGTATAGGGATTCTGAGGGATTTAAATGACATCCAACAGTCTAGTAGGAATTATCCCTACAGGTCTTCAATCGTGAGAACTACAAGCTCAGCAGATTTTTTTGAGCGCGTGATCGCATAATTTAAAGGATAATTTGGAATTGTTTCAGAAAATAAGAATGAATTCTTTACTCTTGCATTTGAGAATAAGAAAAATTAGGAAATTAAAGTATTTTTTGTGAAAGTTCAATCATTAGACCTCCACCCCCCCCCATATATATTTATATATATATATATATATGTAAATACCTTTCTTTTAAATATTTTTTACAGTACTATTTAATTAAGTTTCAAAAACAATCGAAACCAATTTCATTTTTTAATTAATTACTTTAATGTAGCGATGAGAGAGACCATTTCCACACGGCGGGAGATATAACTGCACCGTTGGATGCAGATAAGAGAACAGTAAGAATGTAAGATTATGAGAGCAAGAGATGGCTTTTCGCTGCGAAATAGGTTATATAGCAGGGATTTTTCACAATAAACGCCATAGAACATGTGGGATGAATGGAGAGATTTCGAGGGAATTTAAGTGCAGTCCTAAACTCTGATAGGGATCATCCCTACTGGTCTGAAGCCGTGGGATTTACATTGTCATCGAATTTTTTTAGAACGCGTGATTGCATAAATTAAATTTAATAAGGGATGGTATCAGGAAATAAGAATCAACGCTTTACTTTTAAATGAGAGAATGGGAAAAATTCACACACACACGTGTGTATGTGTAAATTTATATATAATAGAATTTACAAATATTGTATGCATATTATTAACTAAAAATATCGAAAGCGAACTGAAAATAATTATCGCTGTGGGAGACCTTTTGGGCAACCATCTTAACGTCAGTTAAAGCGAGGAATCGTTTTGAATTCTATAAAAGGTATTCGATCATGTTAGAGTATTTTATTATTTGAGATAAATTACGCAAGGATGTCAACTATACGTATAATTCCAAATTATGCATTAAAAAAATAAAGGGACGGAGTGTCACGACATGTTTATTTTCCCAATCCTTGGCCTACTCTGAAGTGTTCCTCCTTGATTCGTCTGGTCGCTAGAGGACGCCTCTGCAGCTTGGGTTAGTCAATATGCAGTTAATATAGTAATGGTGGTTATATATCGTAAAATTGAATTTAATTATAATAAAATTATAAGAATTATAATACTAAATCATCAAAAATCAGACATAAGGGAAGATTAATTTGAAAAATTAGTTACTTCAAGATTCAAAAAAGGATATAAAGTAATTTTAAAAAGCTATCACAGGCTTGGGACTACATATAACGCGTCGATAGCCTCATATACCTTGCATAAAGGGCTATTGAGCCTCTTATTGAAAATTCCGCATCAAACATTAATTGGTCAGCTTACTTAACGTTGAACTTCATTGTGACACGTAAGATTTCTCAGCACCCAATAATGTGTGCTCTGTGATTTGTACATTCCATTGCGTGTGAAAAGCGTGCCTAATCCGACGACACGCCGGCTAGTTTTTGATCGAAAATATTTCTCCTTTCGTCTGCTCTTTTAAACGTCATGAGTTTGGAAAAACGCGACCAAACAAATACGCTTTACATTTTCTGTTCTTTGCATAATTGGGCGCACTATATTTTTAGAATAAGTCGAGGACGTTCTGCAACTTTGTAATTGACTTTTCTCTCATATTTCTTACCGCTTTTAAAGTATGAATATCTACCCTGTTCATTTACATTACCCTGTAGCGCATAGCTAGTTTACTGTAAATAAACACCAAGTTTAAGGCAATACTTATCGCTGTTCCCAAGTTAAGTGAGGGACCATGACTACTTAAATGGGCATCCTGTATGTATGCAAGTGAGTATATATATATATAGTCAGTCACAAAAGCCACCTTTTTAAATAACGATACTTAAGAAATTATAAATATATTTAAAAAATTATGTTACGTTAATTCTTAATTTTATAAGTTAAACAATATTTTATTTTTTTTTAAAAAAAAGGGATAAAAGCCAAACTACATCTCCAGAATATGGGAAAAGCAGAAAAATTCATGTTACAAAAATCTACAAATATGAGGCACTTTTGTTAAACGTTACACGATTCCATTCTTATTTAAGCAGGAATGAAACAACACTACGCGTTAAGTAATCATTAATATGCGTTAAGCAATTTACGTTGCTAACTGTTCCAGTAAAAAAAAAGGGCTCGAAGAAAGAAAAGTTGTGTTGACTTTTGGAATCCTATAATTAAGTTGAGTGGAAATAAAAGACTTTATGCTGAAATTGTAAAATTTGTTTTGTTGAAAAGTCAATTTACAGTTCAAACTATTGTAAAAAATCCAGAAAAAAATAGACACATTCTTAAAAACATCGAAATGGGCCAGCAATGATTTTAAATGATCGAGATGCTTGAGCAGTGATGAGGAAAAAGTGAGGTTTAATTCGAAATTACATCCGCTCCTCAGTTAATGGAATATATTGCTGCGACGACTAGTAAGAATATTTTAATACGGAAAACAGAACAGAGATTCCTCTGTTTTGAAGGATTTTTTTAGCAGAATTCCGCGAAGAAAGCGATTTACTTCCAGAGGAAATCAAGGGAAAATGTTGAACTTTGCTAATGAATAAATCCATAAGGATTATGATTTTGGGGAAACTGTAATTTTTAATGATGAGTGTTATTTTAATGCTTTTTGATGTGATAGACATGGTAAAATTTAGTAGCTTTAAGACAAATTATTGACACTTGAATAAGTCATTCTTTCAGCGAAGTATGTTGGAGGATGAGGAGATCAATATTGGCTGCTGGTGGTGGCAAATTAACTTTCCTTGAAGGTTAGATGAAAATATTGCAAAAATAAAGTGTAGGCAAACTCTGAGAGTTTACAGTTTGGAAGCCAGCCTACACAGTGAATATTGTGAAAAGAATGGCTCCCTTAGAATGTACTTCCACAACTCCATACACCTCCACAGTCACCACATTTGAATCCCTTTGAACACGTGTGGGATGCACTTGACAGAAGAGTTAGAAAGTACTGGGTGCGAGTAGAAGATTCCTTAAGAAATGCATTGTGGAAAGTGTGGTATGATATTACGTCAGATACCACACAAAATCTTACTGTATCAATACCTAGAAAATTGCGAGTCGCAAATTGCAGTGATTTACAAGGTCGAGTTACATGATATTAAATTATTTTTAATTACATAAATTATGCTTTTTTTCGTTTTCCTTGATGTGTATTTACACATTTGTGTTATGTGATTTTCATTAATTGGGATGTTTTCTATTTACCAATTTTAGGAGTCTTTTTTTACATAAATATGTGTGAAAGCCATTTGATTTCAATATATATATGTGTGTATATATATATATAAACATTATGTGTAAAACAAATATTTTAAATTGCATAAGTAAAACCAAATTGAATATGATGCTTATTGAATTGACATCTATTGTCTCTTTTATCTCCTATCTATTTTAAGAGTGTAAACTTATGATTGTGACTAGGAATGACAAAATAAATAATCTCACTAATCTGATGTGTCAGAATTTGTCACCAAAATTGTTTTCTCTTTTTACAATTGAACAAACTCTGTAAATTTTTTATTGCCTAGAACGGAATACTTTACTCATGTAGACTTAAAGCTACTAATGTTATTCAAGTCTTCTTAATGAATTTGAAAAGCTTTGAGCAGCTTAAATTATTGTGAAGCATGCATTGAAATTAGAGAATTTTAAAAATGGCTCATGGAAGGAAAAGAAACAATTACTTCTAGCAATAGTTAGTAATAATAATTACTAGAACAAAAGTTTTACTAGATTTTAGCAATAACTGAAATCAAAAATAGTGCAGAATTTTTTATTTTAAGACGATTTTTGTCATGATTTTTACGATATGTGTATATATATGTTACATACGTTATGTATATATGAATGCTCCTTCCAAACAGTCAAAATAAACACGTAAATATAGAAAGTTTGATACAGGTTTTAAATACTTTTATTGTATAGTAGAATTTTTTCTGATTAGTTCTTACTGGTTTCTTTTCAAGAAGTTGCCGTAAATGAAATTGAATATTGTTTTAAAAAAATTACCGAATTGAGTTATAAGAATCAATTTCAGTCTTGCACATGTATTAATACAACGTACAAGTAATTAATTCCATTTCTGGATAATTTAGAAAGAAAAAAATCATAAATATAGTCTGTCTTTAAAAAGGAATGATTTAAATGCAAATGCTGATGATGTAGGTATATCTTACAATAATTTCGCTGTATATAAAAAATTTATCCGCTTCAATATGAGATTCCCAGACAAAAGTAGCTAAGGTCTTATAAAAATGTTGTATTTATTTCCAAATAATTATATGTACTTAATTATAGTTTTATTATTTTCCTGAAGTGATTATTGTAATTTTAAATACTAGGAACAAATATATTTCATTATTACGAGGAATTTAACATAAATCAAAGACATAACAAATGATATAAACAGAATTCAAGTAAAAAATACGTGATTTCCTTACAATAAAACAAATTCAATTGTTAACATTATGTAGCTAACGGGTTTATTTTTAGAATTTATTTTATGTATATAGCTGGTAAAATGATAAAAAAAAATATCCTGTTAACAGAAAAAAAGCTCATACGTAACATTTGGCACAAACAGATTTCAAGTAAAAAAACATGCGATTTCCTTACAGAAAAACGAATTCAATTGTTAACATTAGGTAAGTAACGTGTTTATTTTTAGAATTTATTTTACGTACAGCAAGTAAAATGATAAAAAAAAAAATATTTATTTTCAGTTATTAGAAAGAATATTACATCCCAGCAAACAATGCACTTACAACAATCTCAGAGACACGTGATTTCCACCTGAGTACGATCATTTTTTACCATTTCGCAACATACATACCATTACAGAACAGCAGGATTGATTAGTCTAATAATTTTATAACGTCTCTGTAAACATCACCCCATTCTTTTGTATTATGTGGTTAGAAAGGTTTAATAAACAAAAAAAAACTGGTTAAAATAGGGCTGTATCACTATCCGCCTATGATTTCATAGCGTGGTTCGCTCATTTCTGCCAGAGATATTTCTTGGGTTGTCGTAATCAAAAATGATAAATTACATCCAGTAGTGTGCCTTTCCAAAGGTATCCTCACAATGAAATTCTTTATACATTTACGTTTGGAAATTTACTGTCACACTTTTTGTGAAACAATATTCACCTTGATTTAGGATGATCTTGATCTTGACCAAAATTGCGCCGAAAAGCAAATAAAATTCCAGACAAATGCCCACGTCGTGAACATCGCACACAGTCGTATTCTTTTTTATGTGTCTTTTCTTTTGTTCTCATTTCATCTGTAATGTAAATTGAAACAAAAGGTTGTTACAGGTTATGGCGCATTTAGATCCCCATATCTTCACGTGTTGTAGGAATATGCCAAAATGAACGCTTCATAACGTTGCGTAATCCTTGAAGTTTATCATTTCTAAATATGGTCTCAAAAGTCAAACTTGATTTTTACGATGTATGATAAAACTTAGGTGTTGTCTGATTAGAGCTGAATTTTGAACCTAACATTGCAGTAATATTCAAGCAACTCAACTCAAATTGTAAAAAGAAATGATATCATATTTGTGAAGAAATTATGAGCTTTGTGTCTATTCTATTTATAAGATATATGGAAACGCAAAGGTATTAGGAAATTCGAATGATTTCTCATTGAATCAGTTAATTAGCAAGGTTTATAAAGAATTCAGTTGTGCGCATCTATCCCATAATTAGAATTTTTTGTAGAAAACTTAAATTCTAAAATAAATTTATATTTCTGAAAAGAAGATTGAACTTGCCGAGCAAAGTTATAATTAGTACTGGATTGATTGATAGAATATTTTATTAACGTCGCACTTGCAACACGAGGGCTATTGATGAAGGATCTCGAATTGTGTATTTCGGTCAAGTGACGAGGACGATATTTGAGCTGGCACCTCCCTCTTCTAACTTCCATATCACGACAACGGGAGGACTTTGAGCATCTACAGATTTTACGTGCATCAGACCCAGATACACGATGGATATTTAGTAGCATCAAGGCTCGAATCTACGACTCGACGAAAATCGCCGGTATCGAGTCCGCGACCACCAGACTATTGCGGCCACATTAATACTGGAAATTTGTTTGTTCACGAAACGCAATTGTAATAGAAATTAAATGCAAACTCACAGATACTGAAGTCAAATCCTATAAATAAATATTAAAATTTTATATCTTAATTATTAAAATAAAATTTGATAAACCTTTTTCTTACCAACCAGGGATACTTTAATATGCAATTTTCTATTTCACTCTGCTTTTAAATTAAGGAAAATAAATAATCCAGGATATACTAATTATCGAGATTTCTGCGAATTTTTTTAGTAGGTTGAGCAGATGTATGGAATAACTTTGTTTTCATCTCAGGCAGTTATGAAGGAAATTTGATCAACATGGATTTCTTCAAAATTATTTTTACATAACTGAATTTACTATACATGAATGGTTAAAGTTTTATTTAACTAAAATGTGCTAAGCTTTTAAAATACTTCTCTGCACTATATATCTGATAATAAATAGCATTGATTCATAATATCACAGCCTTTTTTTCTTCCTCGATAACATATTTCAAACCTACTTATAAAAGAAAAACATTACATAATTTTACAGCTTTACAAATACTGATATATATTCTTAAGAAAGTATTAGATAATATAATACATAGGATTTATAAATCACCAAATGTTCTGAAGATAGAATCTCATAAAATTAAAACAAAGTTGCTAGGACTTTAAAATGAATCGTTCGTTAAGGATGACCATAAAGCATAAATATTATCAGGGTGAAATATAATGTTTGGTATGAAAATAATGTTCTACTTTCGAGACAATAAGTATTATTCTCAAAATCATATGTGGCCGCGGTGACCTTGTGGTCATGGTCTTGGTCTTGGACTCACGGCCAGCAGTTTTCTTCGGGTTGTGGATTCGAGACTTGAAGCCACTATAGACCCACCGTGTAGCCGGGGACGATGTACGTTAAATCTGCCAAGGCTCAAAGTCCACCCGATGGTGTGGACGTTAGGAGAGGGAGGTTCCAACTCAGGTGTCGTCCTCGTCACTTGACCGAGGTTCAAAATTACGAGGTTCGTCGCCAATAGCTCTCCTGTTGTAACTAGTGCAACAACTAGTGTGACGTAAAAAAAAAAACAGTTTCCCAAAATCAGATTTTATATATATATATATATATATATATATATATATATATATATATATATATATATATATACTGTCTATAATTATAACTTTAGCATCATCAGAGTTTTTGTTTTTTCTCACCTTTTTCACATTTTTCGAGGGTGATTGAAAAAGTACCTTAGTTGGGAATGAGGTAACTCACTGTAATATTGTCCGTTGATCCTTTTCTTCTTTTCCCCAAAAACTCCATGTGTTTTGCACATGGAAACTTAAAACTTTCACATCCCAAAAAATCGTCGCCATAATTTTACCGATTTGCTAGTTTCCTTGTAAATTGTGACGAATCCAGGTATCGTCGATGGGGACAACTCGATGCATCTACAATCAAATTTTGATTTGGCAGCAAATAACTTCCAAATCAAAACTAACTTTGTAATCAGTGTCAAATTTGTTTTGCCGTCTTTGCATAGATGGTAACACACAACAGTAATTCCAACTTGTTTTAGCAACGCCATCTATCTACAAAAACGGGTACTTTATGTTTCCCCCTTTCTCGTATTGCGTCTCGTTCTGTAAAACTCTCTGCGTAAGATATTGACATGTAGATTTTGGAGAAGGTTGAATAGAACACCAGTATATATCCGAATATCGTGACTTTATTAACAAACTAAGTGTAACTACACTTGGCTGTGAACTCTCAAACTGAGAATACGTGACTTTATGTAAGAATATTCCAGAACACTTTTCTAGAAACATAAAGAATATTTTGAAAAGTTTTAGAAATTATACTGAAAAACAGAGAACACTTAAAACAAAACTTTTGTATGAATTTTAATGTAGTCAGCACGGGGGGTTTGAACCGATGAACTCTTGTCCTTGTAGACGAGCATTTTGCCTTGGCGCCATCGATGCTGGCTAGTTTCGTGGTATTATTTATTAATATAAGATTATGATCCATGTCATTTGAATCCTTACATGAGAATTATTTTAAATAGGATATGTGATACTAAGACATATTTATTGTATGTAATATTATTTCAGTTGTTTGTGAGTGTGTGTTGAGTCTTCAGTCTCTCACTAACGTTGAAGTAATATTGAAGGGACTTAATCAAATTGACAAATTTTAAGTTAAATAATTAAAATATTTACACAAATTTATCTATTTAATTATTAGGCACCAATTTCGTATTGAAAAAGAAAAAAAAGTTTCTTAAGGATACAAGTAACAGATTATGTGTGTAAGACATATCCAAGGCAAATATTCTATCAAACTAGGTTATACGTTCCATATGATCCATAAGCCCTTCTACGAGACAGACCTCCAACTTTCATCTGTACACGATCATAATGAAATAATCCTGATAATGTTCAATTCACTACAAAAGGTTCTTTAGTTAATCTTCTAGAAAGTACCAACATTTATTATACTATTTACTAAGCCTTGGATAAATGGATGAGTGAGTCTGGTAATATTTTAAAACACACTACATTTAAGTATTAATAAATATGTGTACATTTTTTTTCTTAATCAAGCTTTTTTTTAAAGATGGACAAAAAGCATAAAAATATTTTTTTAAATATAGAATAATATATAATTTATAAAAACTTTAAGCGTTGCTTTTCTAAGGGTAATTAATATCTTGAAAATTAAACTCTATTAAATTAAAATTTCAGAAGCACTCTCGATAACAATATGTTCAAGTATAAATTCTGTTATTAAAAATATTTTTAATATTACAATCATATTTCATTCATAGTACTCTAATTTTTCTGGTTCAAATTAATCATCTAATTGCTCAACTATTTCTGTACTGAGAAATATAATAATTTATGCAAATCATTTAAATACATGATTTAGCTATTTTGATAGGATTTCAAAATATTTTACCGATGGTTGTTTCAATAACTCATACGACCTATCATGATATAATGTCTATTCAGATGTTGGAAATGATATATATTTCTTGAATTTTTACAATTTATCTCCTTTTTCTAGTATTATACATCTTGAGTAGTGAATTTAAATTCAGAAGTATATAAATCAAACCTTTGAAACTAACTTACGGATACACATTTAGATTACTGTTTAAAAATAAGTAATATTAATTATAATCGTATCTTGGTTTACTATAAACAGAAGAATTACGGAATCAAATAGGTAGTAAAATTAATTATAATCTCTTTTTTTTATTTGCTTTTGTGTTACTTACGAGTATACTTTTAAGTTTGATTTTGTAAATTTATATGAGTGTATAACCTTTATTTTGTATTACTATACATTTTTCAAAACGTATTTATTTTGGTTATTTATTACAACAGTATGGTATCAAAGAGTTTACCAATCTTTGATGAATAGAATAAAATGTTTATCAAAAGTTTTTTTAAAAAATATAATAACTGCCTATTTGTAACGGAGGTAGCCGAGTGGCCGTGGTTGCGAACTCAAAGCCAACGTTTTTATTATCTAGGCTGGTGCACTTTAAATTTGCCGCAGCTCAATGTCCTAACGTGGGATGGAATAGTAATTTGGGTCGCCAGCTTGGGTATCTTCCAGCTTGGGAATATCAATTGTTCGAAGGTCAAAATTACGAGATCCGTTGCCAATTGTTTCGTGTAATAAATAATCAATCAATCAATCAATGAGCTCAACTCAAAGGTTCGCATAACATAATCAAGAGGTCTCCTAGTTATGAATTTTCGTCAGCTATCGAGATCAATATTCGAGTTATCTCGACATGTTTAAAATGCATCTGCTTTCATTGCAGAGAATGATCAAATGTAATTTAATCGTGATTCTTGCAATTGCATTATCCTTTTACTGTCTGCTCTTCGTAAGAATGAATTCTCTACTCAAAATTACTCATTAATAGTGACAAAGAAAAGGGGGGGAAAAAACCCGTCCTACATATGCCTTTTAGAAAGACATTATATGAAAGAAGGAAACAGATCTCATTAGATAACCAAATGTATAATTGTAATCATAAAATTGTTTTATATTGCATGTATGAAATTTTAGAGCGTGTTAAGGATTCAGTTGGGAATGATATCGAGTAATTTCACAGATTATTTTATTACTTGAAATGGATTGCTAGTCCTAGAATTTTAAGACAGGATAAAACTTTATTTGATGCAATGTTTCGATATTGTATAGTATATATGTGCGTATTTGTTTCGACTTAAACGAGCTCTTTCAATATTTCTAAATCGAAAGATAGAATGTGTGTGTGAGTAGAATTTTAAAAAAACTGTTACCATTATCAATCATAAAAATAAAACTATTATTATTGAAGAGATAAAAATTAATAAATTTTAAGATTTTAGAATGCTTAACAATTGAAGAAATTTTCACTTTTGGTTTCATTTTCATTCTTTACAAAATACTTCCTTCTTTTCTCATTTACGTTAAGTTTATAATTTTTTCTTGCTTTTGGAAATTTCTAATTTTGTTAATGAATAATAATAAATACACGTTCATTTTGAGAATAATCGCACCAATTCTCTTTTTATTTTGTATTATTTACTTAATATAAATTATTAAGCGAAATGTAAAACAAATTTCAGTTGAAAGCTTTTAAAATTAAATAATATTTGAGAATTAAAAGGGAGGCTATAGGAGTCTATCTAAATAGAAATTAAAATGTGTTACATAATTTATAATAGTTGAGAGATATCAATCAGGGATTTATTGTCTAATATTCTTCCTGGAAATTTTTTCTCACCGTATTTTATTAATAACAATTTCCCTTTTTACTGACATACATTTTGATTTTAAATAAACAAGTTTATCTCTTTTCATTATCACATTATTTACCATACTTATTCTTTATCATCTGTTTTGCTGTTGTTTACTACAGAATAAAACAAATCTACAACCTTGATTTTATGATATTAAGTGAACTGAAAATATTTATTTGTATGTTTACTTAAGATAACCTGATTTTAAAATATACATTTATCACTAGTAAAGATCAAAATTTTTTAATCTCAAATAATATCATTCTTGAAGTAAATTAGTTCTTATGTCCAAATTTATAATGTTAAAGAAAAAAGATTTTTTAAAAAAATTTCAATATCATTTTGCAGTCTAATTTTCAATAGCAGTTCTGCTGGTTCTAATATTTAAAAGAAATTGTTTTAAGCATTTTAGCTTGATATATGGAGTAAAGAGATTTAATTTAAAATGATTCATTCTATAACTGGAAAAAAATTTATAAAATGCCACCATAAAAATAAATCAAAAGGATAATTACGAAATTCTTAAATGCCAAAAATGTAATGAATATGAAACAAAAATATTTAAGATATTAATGTCATAAAGGGATAATGATAATAATAGTGCATAAACAAAATGTAAGTTGGGTATTGATAAATGTCTACAAATGACATTAAATTAGGTTTAAAAAGGAATTTTAAATTTTGAAGAATATCTTGAAGACGGTGCGCATTTTAATTTTTAGATGTTATTAATTTAAATTTTATAAAATTCTAATAGAGAGAGTAAATTTTTAAAGAAAATTGCTTGGAATTTGTCTCTCTCTTTTTTAATTTTTATTTAATGCAAAACTGTTATTTCTCTTATACCAAATAACATGGATATATACGACGGTGGAAGAACTTAATAGGTTATTTTTAAATTTTTGAAAATGAATCGAATTGATACTTCTAGAGAGAAATAACTGTAAACTCAAACCATTTTTTTAATTAGGTGTCGTACTCGTTATTTGACAGAGATTCAAAGTCACTTGACCACAGACTGTCGCCAATAGCCCTTGCGTTGCTTCTAAGCGCGACGTTGATAAACAATCTCATCATATCAAAGAGGTAATTACAACAGGAATAAAAGGAATGAAAAAAACTTTGCATTTATCATTCTATAAGAACAAATAATTTCCAGCACAAAAGAACAAATAATATAGTAAAAAAAATCATTTAAACAGTCTAGTCAACAAAGTTCTGTGGAACAAATTTGAGAGAAATAGTTTTAAAATTAAAAATAGGTATAGTCGACATTTCTGCATTAAAAATACAACTCTTAAACGTCAAGCGTCTATTCCGTTTGGTAATTTTAGAAATTGAGTGAATAGATGCGTGTGTTTGTGTGTGAGTGAGAGAGAGAGGGGGAGGGAGAGAGAAAGAGAGAGACGCGCGCGTGCGCGCGAGATGAGAAAATGTCTTTGAAAACAATAATTGGTAAATAGAATTCCTTTTTTATTGATTTTTAATTCCTCTCTTGTGTTATTCTACACGTGGAACGAACTCACACCTTCATTAGATGGATATTTCTTCTCTTTATTGCATAACAATAATGCATATTATTAATCTAAACGTTTTTTTTCGTTCTGTGTCAAACATATTTCGTAACTATTTTTTTTTTTTTTTTTCATATTTTAAGAATTCGAATGCTCACCTGATGATAACTTGCGAAATATCTTTATTCACCTTTAAACGGGAAACATTAGTTTTCTTTAGTGTATATCTAAACAATAACGAAAGATTACGGTTTGCTTATTGAACAGTTATTACCGTAAAATATCATAAAGTCTATCGTAAATAAAAGTTTATTTGAAGATACTCTTTAATGATTTAAAAATGACGTATATTTGCTTCAATACCTTTTATGAGGCTCATGAAGTAATAAAATGTTCAACTACAGGCTGAATAAAAGAATTCCTCTACACTCATCTTCCTCAAGGTCAGCTTCACATTTCCTGATATATTGTCTTAAAGAATTTCTTAATCTTACACGAGTAGACAACAGTACATTTTATTTTCTTTAAAAATATTTTTAGTTTTAATCAATTCTTAAAAGCATATTTATAGTTAACGTTGTGTATTTAAAAAGTAAGACTCAAATCTTATTCTGAAGCGTAACCTTGGAAACAACTACAATTAAAATAAAAGAGAAAATACAACATTCATATGCTTTCAACATTCATATGCATTCGTAAGACTTCATTGATTGATTGATTGTTTAGTTTTATGGGATATAGAGAAACAAAGGCAATTATTCTTAAAACTTTATTTTAAAAAGGGGTAGCTTGGTTACATTCTTTGTTTGTTTACTTTTGTGGTTGTTATATAATTTTAGAGCTGCAAAAGTTACAAAAATAAATCTTTTATTTTCTTTCCCTTAACATAAATTACATAATATATTTACAACTAAGGTAAATTTCGAGAGTTTTACGCAAGCCTATAGTGTTTCCCCCTCCTTTGAACTCTTCATTCCTATTTGCGTGCTACGTTATTTAAAAAAAGTGTTCAATCATATGATCTTTCATGAGTGAATTTTAATTTGAAACGAATGAAAGTGTTCTTGCGTTCTTTTAGTAGGTGACCTTGTTTGCATCCTTGAATGTATATGACGTAAAAATGACGTAAAGCAATGGGCAAAAATTTTTATTTCACAACTAAGCCTTTGACGGTTTCATGTTTTCGGGGCTTTGGTTATTTTCGTTTAATTCAGAAAATATGTTTGGACAGGTAAATACAGATCAAGTTTACATGTCAGTTTTTATGATATGAAGTTTATTTGTTAATTTTTTTAGATCTCATATAATATGTCCACACAGAATATAATTGATTCAAAATGTAAAGGAATGCAATCGAATAAAAAAAAGATATATCTATTATATATTAAAATTTAAAAAAAAACATTTATTCTTTCAACAAAAATAACTGATATTTGTCAATCAGTGGTCATGAAATCAAAGTTTGGCTGATTAACTTTTATTAAAAGCTTTTATTTATGATTATTATTTTTTGAATAAGATTACGTAAAAATTGTCAACGGCTGCGAACTCTATTACTTGTTATTAATGTGAAAAGTTTAATATCGTAAATTATTATTTTAATACGTAAATTTTAATATCGTGCACTATCACTTAGTATTAATACGTAAATTTTAATATCGCGTTTTCAAGAAGATTCATGTTTTGAGTTTTGAATCAGCAGTTTATTAAAAAGGCTTACAAATGTGTTTTGAAATGTTCTCAATGGGAATAATTTGCTCTCATATATAAAAAATTTTATGTAATTGCAAGTTGACAAATGAGTTAATTTGTCTTGCAGAGGGCGTTGCAGTATTTTCAAATGCATTTAATGTGAGTGAAATCAGAATAATCAAGATGTTTTGGTAATAAATAGTTCTAGAAGTAATTATAACACATATGTTTGATTCTTTCTTCGCATTATATATTTTGTTTTGTGAATGGAGTAGGATTAATATATACTTGTATGTAACAAAATACTTCTCAGTAAATTCACGTCAGGAAAAATCCTAGAATTGGCCTGTACCATTCGCTTAAAAAATTACGAATTGGGTTTCTTAATAGCGACCGTGTAGTGGGGACTAATGCACGTTGAATCTGTCGAGACTCATCATCCTTCGTTGGCGTGGTGTGGAAGTTAGGAGAGGGAGTTAGGAGAGGGACACCTCATGTGTCCCTCTCGTCTCTTGACCAAGGCTCAAAATTATGAGGTCCGTCGTCAATAGCCCCCGTGGTGCTTCCAGTACGACGTTAATAAAAATCAACCAAAAATTCTTAATCGCGAAAACTAGTCTTAGACCTTAAATAATGGAAAATAAGTTTTCTTCCAATATTAAGAGGTGGAAGGGCATATTAATTTAAACAACGCTCCTTTAGATTTTTTTAAACACAGATTCAAATAAAAATCCCTCGATAATAAATATTTATTCATCTTTTCGTAAATTTTTTTTTTATTTTATTATCTTCAGAGCGTGACTCTAATTGCAAGGTTAGATACCAACAGCTCCTTGAGCAAATCCAGAGCGACTTTTAATTGAACTCAGACAAATAAATAATTCACAATGCAATGCCATGGAGCTCTTCCGTCAATCATCAGATGCTTATCGTCTCAGAAGCTTATCGTTTTTAGGAAGTGCGGGAATCATGGCCTCGTCATACTTCAGTGAAATTTTTCTTCCCCCTGTGGTTTACTGTTTTTAAAAAACACGGGTGACACGTCCCAAGGATATCCTAGCAATTCTTCTATATACGGCTCTCCTTCCTGTCAACCCTTTTTCTTCCGTTTTTCTTACGTCTGGATCACAATAATACATGGTTTGGAGCTCTATAGCCAGATTTTGCACTGATGTCATGAACTTTCACACTCACTCCTTCAATTTCTATCACAATTATTATTTATGATTTATAAATAGACATCTGTATTCGAATTGTAAGTGAAAATCCTAGAATAAAGAAGTACTAGAAGTTTTTTGAAAGAAAATTTAAAATTTCTAGGATATGTTATACTATCAATAAAATTCAGAATTTTATTCAAACAACGAGAGAGAGAGAGATTATTATTATTCTATTATATTCCATGATCCTAAAAGGGTGTTCCATCTAAACATTTCAAGATATCTTTCATTTTTATAACAATTTGATAGAAAACGGATAAAATTCCTTTATATTTGCTCAAAATTTCAAAAGTACATATGGATATGGTTATTATTTAAATATCTAAGAGAGCTCAACACTATTACTATTTTTTTAAATTATAAATATTTTGTTTAAATTTGCGTTTCTTTTCATAAAGTTTGAATTGAAATAGTTCTGTTTATTCTTTTCTTTTTAATTCCTTTTATTTCTAAAATGTTTTAATTTATAACATTCAAGAGTAACTATCATTGACCCTTTTAATTTTCAAGAGTAAATTTATTAATGTAAAACATACCGGTTTTTTTTTTTTTTTTTCATTTTTATTTGATAAAACAGTGAAAAATTGCTCAAAAACTATGTACCTTTAAATTTTAGAAATATTTCAGCGTGCATCAGTGTTCCATTGGTATAAAGAAATATTAATTTCCAATAACTTTCACGATGCTAGTTTTTACGAGTGACCAGCTGCTTAAAAAATATTTTTATTGACCTTCGGTGATACTGCGCATATAGTGAAACGTTTGAGTTGGATCATGTATTAAATCAGCCTTAAAGGCACTGAAATAGCAAAACGAAAAAGAAATAAAATAATTAATTATAAAATAAATATAGGCAATACATTTTTCTTAAAAACACCAATGAATTCATGAGTATTGTTTAATATTCATTGCCTTCATTTCTTCAGAAAGTCGTTTCACATTGTGTAGATGCAACAGTTTTTTACCTATTTCGACGAACTTTTCCTGAAAGAAATGTAACACTGAGTGTGTGCATTTAAACAATAATTTCTCAACAAAACGAGTCTCGCAATACTACATGTATTGCATTAATATGTATGACAGAAGCTGTGTTGCTTTTTTTTAAATTTGAATATTATTTGTAATTTCCGACTTCACTGTACGGCTGTATGATAAAGAAATTTCTGAAATGTAGCATTGTCTTTCTTAATATATAACGCTCTAGAGTGGTTTAATTAGCTTCACTTGTCATTACTAATTTTAGTTAAAAAGAATTTCAAGTAGTCTAATGAAGAGACAGTCCAACAAAAAGAAATGATACTAACTAATTTGTTATTCCTATTTTTTTAATATTTAAATATCAATATCAATTTTCCTTTCTCTGCGGTTACTGCTCAAAAGCGTGTAAATTAACATTTACTAAAAATTAATTTTACTTATATCATTGAACCGTTAGGTTTCACTTTTCCTCGTTCTTTTAAGATCCCCCTAATCGCTTTTTAAATTACAAACGGGTGGTTCTGATATCTGACTTTCATTCGTTATCATTCTCACTAGTTCTACCGCAACTTTCTGACTTTCAATTCTCGTATTCCTTTCTTCGTTGCGTGACTGTGGTAGCCTAGTGGTCATGGTCATAGACTCACGGCTGGCATTGTTTTCGTCGAATCGTTTATTCTACCCCTGATGATGCTCAAGACCCCCCGTAAAGAGGGGCTGAATCACATTGCATATGGTCGAGCTCCCAAGTCCTCCCGTGGAGGGTGTGGGAGTTTGGAGAGGGAGGTGCCATCTCAGGTATTCTGGTCAATTATTTGAGTTTCAAAATTACGAGGTCCGTCGTCAATAGCCCTCGGGTTACTTCTCAGACTGACATTAATAAACAATCACACCACCATTCCTCGTTGCTTATATGAACGTAATTTATCTAATCTATTCGTTACACTTGAAACTTCAATCTAATGTACTTGAATCCAGTTTTCTTCATTGGATGAGATAGCGAGATGTTTATTTTAAAGAATTCAAACTGAAAAGTGCTTGGTGTTAGTTGAAGAGAAAATCGTGATTGCTCTCTATTACAAATGTTAACAATTTATTAAAACTGATTTTTGACAATATCTTCTTATAAAATTTGCGTTCTTGTATCTAAAAAAATTAGGCAGACTTTATTTCAAATTTTGACTAAATTTGCAAAATATAATTGCTTCATTGTCATTATCGAAGTCAATAATAATTATTTCGCAAGTCATTTTTAATTTCTTGTTTATGTTTGCTAAAATAGAAAATTTAAAATTAAAGTAATTTTTTTGTATTTATTTTTAGGCTTGATTCATTAATTTATTTTCATTTTTCTTATAATTACTGCTAAAACTACGATTCTTTCTCTGTCTCGTATCTTTGCTGTTAAATATATTGCTATGCATTACCGTTTTCTTCCATTATAATTTTTAAGTATATTATTTTTCACATAATCCTATGATTCCAAATGCTAAAAATATTTTTTCCGTTAGTTAAAGTTATAAATCCTTAAGAATAGCATGACTTTAACTGTAGTCATCGTGTATCTGTAAACTACTTTAAAGAAAGTTGAAAGCATTAAATGATTTCATACGGCGATAGTTATTCATTTTTCCTTGAAGATTGCTCTCTGTAAAATAACAACCTTAATACACGATATAGTTTACTGCTCTGTTGCATCTTGAATGTAAAATGAATACCTTATAAATGCAACTAAGGAAATATCAGAAAAAATCGTAATTATGAATTTTCTACCATTTAGAATTTATTGAAATTTGGTGGAAAAATTAATCAGAAGTGTTTCACAAATTGCGCACAAAAGAAAAACAAGACTTATTTTCTGTTTTAAAATACATGAAATAGAAACATAAAAAACATAATATTCGAATTCAACGTGGGTAGTTGATCAGCTTCGATTTGGAGCTCAATCACCTCTAACAGTTATCCAGACAAGACAGCGATATTTCATCCTCAAAATGACGGTATTTGTTAACTCAGGTGGCAGCAAATTCTTTTACTTTGTCTTGACAGTTCAAAGACACTTAATAGTAGCAAAGGATGGGTTAAGTGCTATAATATGTCTTCCTGGAGTATCGCAAATATGCTCAATCGGATTCAAATCCGGAAAACGTCCAGACCAATCCATATTCACAATAGTCGCATCACGAAGATAATACTCTACCTACCAAACTTTGTGTGGTCTTGTATTATCGTCTTTTAGGATGAAGAAGTCACTCATTGTGTGTGTGTGTGTGTGTGTGTGCCCTTGCGTTCAAGAATGTCATCTCTTAGAAATTGAGATTTAACGATGCTTCTTCGGATGATATGCAGGTTAGTGATACCCTTCAAAAGATACCGGCCCCCGCACATATACTGGACTTATCAAATCTGTCTATATCATGATAATTACTGGGTTCCCAGACCCAGTACTTTAAAAACCTTCTTGAGTCACTTTTCAAACGCAATCTAAGATCATCACTAAAAAGTACAGAGCTCCTTTGACTTGCACCCCAATTGACTTGGGTGCGAGTCCAATTGAACTTTTCATTTCTGTGGCTAGGTGTTAGGGATACACACAAAGTTGGGAGTCTTGTATATAACCCTCCTTCGCATATTATCGCACTCTCAATTGATCTGTATACCCGACCCCCAATTGATACTAAAAAGAGATATCTGAAGTGAATTGGTGTAACCATTCTGTGCTTCCTTGAAATTAGCTGTAATAACGGTCATCTGCGGCACTTATTGCTCTAGTTCTTCTTCGACTGTACCTTCAAGAAATTGATTCTGTTTCTAGAAATGTTTTTCACAGTCAAAAAAATACAGAAATATTCCTATTCACGCAACTTGCTGCACATAATTAACCCTGACTTGATTCTATTCACCTAATATCAAGCCATCATAATTTTTCATGTAAATTATGGGAATTATTCATGTCTAAAAACTGCTATCGCGAAATTTTACTTCGCTATTTTTATTTGCAGGAAACTGCTGACACTTTTAAAGTTCGTTTTCAGCCACTTGTCCATGACATCAAGTGACAGCAGCTCCAAAGATTTGTGTATCATATTTTGATGCATGCAGCATTACTTTTCCCGAATTCAACATAATTTGTATGAAAATTTGTTAATTTTAGTGCTGTAATCTAATGTTTTGTTATTGTTTGGAAACCACGGCAGTTACTCATTATTTCACAAAAATTATGTGTTCAAAAACTATATGATCATTTGAAGTGTAGGTATGTGTTTTGAAAAATTCTTAAACTCTTTCATTCTGCACTCAAAAAATAGCAAGTGATAAGAATAGAGCACATTTCCGAAACAACATAGTAAATATTGTTTAATAACATTTTACTGACAAGCATTCACTCTTTTGCGTTAAAATATTTTTCTCAGATTATTTTTGAGGCTAATTATTTCCAGAAACTTTGCCTATAATATACAAGTAATAGACAATTAAGAGCTAATCCCATGAATTGAGTTCCATTAAACTTTTAAATTAAAAGTCAAATGCTTAGTAAGTTAATGCGAATTTATTATTTAGGCATCTTCTACGTATAAATATGTCTTGAAATTAAATGATGTCTGATAAATTTATCTCCATTTTTATTAATAAAGAATACTTCGATATCTATTGAACTGAAAGAATATTTAAAAGGGATAACAGCTTTAATTGCTCTATATCCCATTAAAACTCTACTATTAATAAATAATTGTCTGATAATAGGTAATTTGCATTTATTTCTTTACTACTTAGTCAACATATTAGATCAAAGAAAAAATTACGTCATGCTTGCAAGTAAATATCCAAGAATGTAAAACAATATTGATTTAAGAGTAAATTAAAGCCTTAAAATTTTTATTTCATTGATAGCAACCAAAAGAAATAAATGTAAACTGAAAAACATTAGAAAACGTTTAAAAAATAAGATAATTAAAAATGCAATTACCTAATTTTTATTTATATCACCACGAAGCTCACAAGCATCGAAGGCGCCGAGGTACGATGTTCGTCTACAAATCGAGAGTTCTCGCGTTCAAAACCCAGTGGGACGGCAGCATCAAAAGTTTACGTAAATGTACCATTACATTGTTCTGCCTTTTCGTAAATGTGAAATAAAGTGATTGTCATCTGGGTGGTAGAACTTCGGTCCACTGCTCTTCAGCTCGCGTGAGTGGTGTTAAAGCTTCCTACTCCTCTTCTCGGACAACAACATCCACCAATTGTAGTTGTGTTCCAGGAGTTCCGGTGTTCGGTGCAATTAGTTACAGGTTGGAGCTTCTCTCCGACAATTCACAGAATTATGTTAACTAGATCCGATTCTTCAGTTATAGAGGACATCGGGAGGATGTTAGGTAGGCGACTGAAATTATTTCGGTTAAATCGCTTCTCTTTCATTTCTTCGGTAAACTAGCACCACTTCACTAAATCTTCCGTTGTTTCTGGCATTTCATGACAAGAAATGAAAAGGTGTTCCACCTCAAGTAGGGTATTGCCGGGGACTTTCTTACCAAGTTTTCCTAATTAAACAACTCACGATGACAAAAGTTATGATGCACATCAAATTTATCGAGGTCCCAAGTTCTCCTGTTGGCGTGATGTGGATGTTTAGAGAGGCAAGTGCCAGCTCAAATTTCATCCTCTTCAATTGACAGAGGCTCAAAATTAGAGGTCCATTGCCAATAGACATCGCGTTGCTTCTCAGTGCGACGTTAATAATCAAGCAATTTCACTCTGCTTACATATTCCAAATTTGAAACTCAAATGGATATTAATATGTGGCGAGATTATAATACTTGATTTTGAGCTAAGAAAAATGTTACAATGTGATATATGATCGAAACATGAAAAAACTGTCTTATTCAGTGTTTTTCTACCATATGTTTAAAATATCTCATACATTCAGCACCATCATTAACTATTATTATTGAATTTCTTAGTGTCTCTAAATCTGATTTTGAGATTCAAGCTTCGATTGAATCCATTAAAGAATTTTAAACATAAGTCTCTTTTATTAAGAAGTGGTTGCTTCTTTTCCCTAAGAAGTAAATCTGTAATTAACCTCGATTAATCTGTAATTAACTTAGATTTGAACTCAATGATAACTCTTTTTTTACTTTTTGAAATTCTTTTTTAATGATAAACTCTTCCAAAATGATGATTTCGCTTTGAAACTTTTTGATTGATAGTCTCATTATTCATATCTTTAACAATCAATTATTTCATACTCTTACTACTATGACAAACTTTTAACCTATGTTCACTATTTTAATAAGATAATTGAAATATATTCCCTTTTCATTCGTAATATTTGAAACTAAAATGTTGAAAAATAAATAAAAAGTTAAATTAAAATTTAATTCTGGGTGTTTTTGTCTCCTCAAAAAGGACTTAAACTTAATTGATTTAATTAATTCTCAATTTCAATATATTCTAAGTTAGCTAACTAATTTTACTGAATACTCTAAAAAAAATAATCCTTAGAAACAGTCATGCATTTCAATGACAAAATCAAGAAATATTCTTCGGTAAAAAATCGGTTAAGATAAACTCAGTGAATTTTCTAAGACATTAAAAACAAATGAAATCTACAGTTGTTATTCTACATCACAAAACTAATAGAGTAGCACCTCTTGTAAGGGACACCTCTATTTAAGGGGCAATACTGTTGGTTCAGGTCCCTTTGAACAGTTTATGTATTTATCTTATTAAGAGACAAAATGTCTGGCCCAGTGATTGTCCCTTATTGGGAAGTACTATTGTATTTATAATTGTGATTTTATCTTCATTATTTCTCATAGCTTCAAGTGGCCCCAGTAGCCTAGTGGTCAGTGTCGCGACCTCGCGTTGTTTTCGTCTGTTCGGGGTTTGAGCCCTGGGGCCACTAAAAACCCAACGTGTAGCGGGGTTGATGTGCATTAAATCTGGTTGAGGTCCCAAGTCCTCCCTTTGGTGCGGTGGGGAAATTTGGAGTGGAAGGTGCCGACTAAGATGTCGTCCTTGTCACATGACCGAGGTTCAAAATTACGAGGTTCGTAGCCAATAGCTCTCGCGTTGGTAAATAAACAATCGCATCACACTCTCGCTGGTAGCTTAATAAACAATCGCATCACACTCTTGTTGGTAGCTTCAATCATTATTTAGGAAGATGTTATCTTATAAATACATTTCATCAACACGATGAGTTTCTCAAAATAATTTGTGTGTAGGACTTCGGTTAGTACTAGATGTTATTAAGAAGGGTTTTGAAACCCGAAAATCAGGAACAATCAGGATAACAAAAATTTCTGTCGATATTTGTTCTAGGAGATTTATTTGCGAAGTGAATTGTATAACGTTGAGCTCTGATTTTCTCTTCATTAACCTTGGGAACTATATATAAAGTGAATTGCATAAAATAAAACCTCTATATAGTCAAATGAAAATTGACCTATGCAAATTATTAAATTATAGAAATGTAATGAATTGAATAGAAGAAATATTAAAGGGAGCCGAACTGAATATAAGTGAGTTTGGAAACTTAGAAGTAAGAGATTGAAAGTTAACGGTCAAAAGATATTGATTAATTGCTCGTAAGCGTTGATTATGTGTGTAAATCTACATAGATTGTTATCGTACAAGATCCAGGATCTTTCGGAGTGAGCAAGAGTTAAGAAAACCTCACAAATCCGTAGTCATTTACAAGTTACCTCACTCGAACACGAGTACGCTGGTATGATTTATTTTCATTATTGATGTTGGATTAGATATCAATCACGATGGAGTAGAATAGACGGCGATAAAATATTTCTTCATTTCCATAACTTAAAATATATTAATAAACTGAACTTAGTTATAATATGTTTTCCTCTTTGTTTGATTGTGTAATTTAGCGTCTGTATTATTACTTACAATGGAAGGTGAATTAAACGATAATCAGCCCGCGTTACAATCTAAAAAAATAAAGTTTTTAGCATGAACAACTAACAATTCCTTTTTTTTTTGCATTTGTCAAAGAAACACGCATTTAAAAGATAACGGACTTGTAATACGTTTAATTTTTTGTAATTGTATCAATTTTCTTTTATTAACAAACAATTTTACATTCTGTCGGAATATTCATGTTCAACACAGGTAGCATTTATTCGGATAAGTTTTTATGATACTTCAAAACACAAACATAAACTAATCTAGTATTAATTTAAAGTCTAAAGAGAGGGCTTCATTGCTATTTTTTAACTCAGTTTCGATACGAAATAAATATATGTTAATGCTTCGAAATCTGAAATATCTTTCCCTTGTCTTCGAAATCTATGAAATGTGAATCTTATTTAAAAGTACACAGGGATCAATAGTTTAATTTAGTAATTCCAAACTTTTTTAATTCATGGCGCTCTGATTGAACTAAGGTTTTCCTACAGCGTCCAGGTCGCTGTGGTCTGATAGACATGGTCGCGAGCTCGCGACCGGCGTCGCTTACGTCGAATCGTAAGCACGAATTCTGATGCCTCTAAAGACCTTTTGGAGCTGATGCATGTTAAACCTGTGAAGGTTCTATATCCTTCCATGTTCAAAATCACGTGGTCTGTCGCCCAAAGCCCACATGTTGCTTCTCAGAGTGAAGTAAATAAATAATCAATAAATCAACCCACGGCGCTCAAACCTTTGTAAAAACACAAGTATCATAAGTCAAATATAAAAGTTTGAGATTTTGCGGCTCCTCAGGACACGGTGGTACACACTTTGGGAATCACTGGTTTATTTTATTATAGCATAAATTTTGCATTCGATTAACATCGATGATACTCTAGAGTAACTTCACTAATCCATGAAATATGGCATTTTTAGATAAGGAAGTAAGAAAAGAAAAGCAGATTGTACTATGATTTGTTACGATCAATAAATTCATGTGGTGCTTAAATGCTCACAAAAGATAAGAAACAGCAGTATAAACAGTCATTTACATATCGTTAATAATATCTCAAATATATAACAGTGATTCCAAAACATCATGTCTGGTTAATTTAGAAAGAAAAAAAAAACTTTCAAAGTGCTAAAAATACTGTACATGACTTCATTTTAAGATTCTTCACTTGGAATTACATGTGTAGAACTTTCATATTAAACTTCGCCAGCTCTTATCAGTTTTTATATTCTAGTGTATGAGTATTTTTATACATCTTCTGCTTTTTATATGCTTCTTACACATTCAATCAAATTCAGTTATCTGCTGATCTAATTATTTATTTGATTCCAAAAGAGCAGCCTACTTTTTTTTACTGTCATTAATTTTGCAATAGTTCCTGCATAAGATAGAGTAATAGATTCTGAATAGTAATAGACCCTGCTACTGAAGTTACTTTCTGGTCTGATTCATTTGGAGTATCTTTTTCATATTTTTCATAGTGTGTCTCTTCATTTTTGTATTTTGAGTCTTCATATTTCTTATGCCATATATATCCATTGTCTCAGACGTTTGCTTACTATATATAGGCATATTGTTTCACAAAGTAATCAAAAAAGCTCCCCCCC
>BMAW01064500.1:172258-240128 GCA_019974015.1 Nephila pilipes | reverse complement strand
CCCGAGATCTACACTCTTTCCCTCCCCGCCGCTCAAGCGAACAAAAGAAAAAGAAAACAGGAACAATTCGATTCTCTCTAAATTTTTAATGTAAATTTCTTGTAGACAAGTGGTCATGGTCACAAGCTAGTAGAAGCTATTGTTTTCGCCGAGTCGTAGGTTTGACCCCTGACACCCCAAAAGACCCATCATATAGAGGGGCTCATGTTTGTTAATTCTGTTGAGGCTTCAAGGCCTCTCCGCAGACGTGGTGTGGAAGTTTGGAGAGGGAGGGCCAGCTGAAGCGTCGTCCTCGTCAATTTACCGAGGCTCAAAATTACAAGTTCCGTCGTCAATATCCCAAGTGTTGCTTTTAAGTGCGACATTAATAAATAATCTATCTATTGAATACAAGAGTATACTTAACTCACAGCAAATATATGAATGACTATGAGCAGTGCTTATTGTACATTGGCCTCAAAAGTTTAAATACAACCAGCTCTTACCATTAAAAAAGAATGACAGTGAAAGTTAAAAATATAAGGTTTACATTAATGATCATAAATAACTTCAATACAAATATTTAAACAATTTATTTTAACAGCTTTAAGAAATTGTGTACACTTCTATTTTTTTAAGGTTGGACAGAAGTAACAGAAAACTTTGAATATTCATCTTTTGTAATCTATTTTGAATTTTTTTTTATTCTTTTCGATCTTAAATTGCTGGTTCTAAAATATTGTTGACTATGCCTAGAAGATGTCATTTAACATACGTTTAGATGGCGGGAAATCGAATGGATGGAAATGGTGTCATCACAAACTTATGCTTCCAGACATTTTAACGTGTCTCATAGAGATATTCAAAGATTCTGATATCAATTTGTATCAAAAAATTTAGTATCAAGAAGATGTATTCTAGGTCGTCCTTGGGTTACTGTGCAAAATCGCTTTCTAGATCTTTCGGCCCTAACGTGGAGGAACACTATTGTGCCTCAGCTAATTTCAGATCATTTTGCCTCTACAAGACTATAGTACGCTGGTATCTTCGCAATCAAGGACTCTATGCAAGACGACCCCTTGTGTGTGTCCCTCTTAATCGACAACATAGAAGTGCATATTTGCATTGGGTAAGAGAGCAATTTACCTTGAACAGTCAGCATTGGGTATTTGTACTCTTCACTGACCAATCCCGATTACTTTCCAGAGTGATTCAAGTCATGTAGTGATTTTGAAATGACAAGGCCCTATATGATATTAATCTAACTTTGTTGAAACACACAATTATAGAGAAGATGGAATGATGAATTGGGTTGGAGTCTCTATGGGTGGCCACAGTAATCTGCATGTGCTCCATGGAGAAACTTTAAATTCTGTGAAATATCGGAGAGAGAACTTTTCTCCATATGTCATATCATAAGCAGGAGATTTTGGAGTTGAATTTATCTTAATAGATGATAATTTCTTACCTCACCGATCTAGACCATCTAATGAATATCTTGCGGATAAATGTTTGGACCGAATGGACTGATAAGATTTTGACCTTAAACCGATAAAGCATCTTTGAGACTACCTCGGCAAACAGACAGTTGCTAAGTCCTCCTCTGAGGCTGTTAAAAGAGATGGAACAAGGGCTGATCGACATAGGTGTTGTTTCCGATTTCAGAGTTCGACATTAAATTGTTGGAGTTCGAAATAGGAAAGTCACTGCCGCCAATACATTACAAGTCGAAACCGGATACATTTCTTATTAAAACTCATTTTTTCCCACAAAACTCTTTGATTTACTTCTTATCAAACATTGAACTTTTCAAAAAATATAATTATTTATTGTAAATAAAAGGATTTTGTCAAAATTATGTAAAAATCAATAAATAACTTTAAAGCACAACTCTTCTAAATTTTATATTTTTATAGATTGGTTTTAAATACTGGTGGTATCTTAACTTTTGGAATCCAGTGTACTTTTGCTTTTTCGTATATAAATAAAGGAATATTAATACCAAAAATAATATCCACTTCGTTTGATCAAATTGTTTAAATAGAATTATCAGCTTGACTGTTCGTAATCAATAGATATCACATTGAAATCGATCTTTTTGGGATTATTTATCACTTGATGACTAAAGCATAATTGATAAGCTACTTGTTCTCATCTTTTTAGTAGTGTACATTCATCCAAGAGCTACGAAAGTAAATATTTTTTTCTCGAAATGAAAGCCGATATTATCAGTAGTTGAAACAGATCCGTTGGAACGATACGAGACTCAGAAGAGCTGTCTTTATTCACTAATTGGGAGTATTTTATTATGTTTACGTACTGTTTGCTTACTTATGTGCTTACTACATTGTTAACATAACCAAATTATTTACACCTGTAAGCTGTGCGCTTATATTGCTAATTAATATAGTTCAGCGTTTAGCATCTCTCTGAATGGTTTTCAAAAATGATATAGAGTAAAGTGCTATAATTCTGGCAGTAAAATAGAACTTTTATTATATAACCAAAGAATTTTTGTGATCTTTTTCAACTTATCAAATATGCTTCAGTCCATCTGCATAACCTGTTGAAATTCGATGAAGCATTATTCTCAAAGTAACTTGAGGATTAAAAGGTGAACTCGTCTGTCAAAGTGAATAGGTGATTGAATGAAAAACTCTATTCATTGTTTTGGAATGCACTGCATTTGATACTTATTTCTGACTTGAATGACCTTGTGGCCTAAGTTCTATTAGAATCATTTTTATACTTGAGCAGTATTTTTGGAAGATCATGAGTTCATTTTCAGTAAAAACATGTCTCATTGGATCACCAAGTAAGCTTTTTTTTCTCTTTTCTTTTTTTTTACATCAATTGATATCTCATTATCGTTAAAACAAAAAGTGTTTAGCTGTGTCTTTATAAGTAATCACCTGAATAATATAATAAATATATATTTTATATGGAATGTATTTCTATTTTAAGTTTCCAACAATTTAATTCAATAATTCTTTTATATAATGTTCTATTATTTTTTATGATTTCTCTTCATTTAATAACAAAGCTTCTGACTCTTTAATTTGTATAAAGAATAATTTTTTAATGAAATATTAAGGAAATGTATAAGGGGATATATATTTAAGCTCTCTCTCTCTCTCTCTCTCTAATAATAATAATAATAATATTCTTTTCATATAAAAGTATTCTTCTGAATTGTTAATTAAAACTCAAATGAAATAATGATAATCTAATGATTATTAGGTTTTGTAACATATTAGTTTTTTTTATTTAAGAATCCTTTCCCGAAACGATCAGAATAAATTTAGCAATATTTCAAAGAAGAAATACAATAAGCAAATGTGTTATCCTTTCAGAATTTCGATGTTGAGATAAAAGAGATAGCTTGACATTTTGAAAGAAAATTAACCAAGGAACAATAAGTCAAACTTTTTTAATTAACTTCAAAGAGATAAAATGATATGAAGTTCTTTTAATTTTCAGAGGGTATAAAAGGTTTCTTTCAGTATAAATATATAATTTTGAAAAATATCATAATTTACTCTAATAAAGAGAATTATTAACTTGGATATTAATACATTTTCTTCAACGTTTATTTTATTATTCAGAGCTGATTTCCCTACGTAAAAAGAGTAAATTTGATAACATATTATATTCGGATGAAAAAATAACAGATAATTCTGATCAAGAATTCAAACTTAAGTCGAAATTACTACTGCAATAATTATTGTATTATGGTTGCGAAAACCCATTTACATAAAACATGTATAAGTTGATTGCTGCACTGTTAAGTGATTCCAGAGAGCTCTTTGTTTATAATAAATGTTTCATCTAAAGCATTTCAACCTGGTCAGACCACTTTTCCTCTATGTTTCTGGAACATTCATTTTTTACTTTATTTAACGTTTATATATTTACTTATGCAAATCAAATACTTCAGTTCAATATTTAATCTCATTTTATTTTTCTATTTCTCAACTAGATTGTGTATGTGTTGCTCACTTTTGAAAGGAAAACCTTCATTTTTTAGATTTTTAATTATTTGTATTATTTTCACTCAAAGAGTTTTCTGAATATAGTTTTATAAGATTTTATTATATTATAGTATTAGAACACATACACAATTGTAATCTTAAACAAATAACAATATCCTAAAATTTGAATTAACTTTTTTCATATTAGTTAGGTGTGATTCAAAATAACTGCGAATTATTAAAATCGAATTGATGGTTATTTATTTTAAGTAAGAAAAATTTTTGTTATTTACCAAATATATGACCGTTCTACTATTTTTGCAGTAACAAGAGCTTTATTTTCTGTAAAAGCTAAATTGCTTAGTCTAAAATTATCGTCGTTTATTCTTTGTTTCATTTTTAATTTTTTCAACTCAGATAAAGAAAAAACGATGTATTTTCAAATAGTTTAGAATATTAATCAATAGTGGTTATATTTCTATAAACTATTATTCGAAATTTGAGTTTTAATATAAATTAACAAATTTATTTTTAATTATTTGGCAAGAAAATAAACTTAATACAAATATTCTGGATTTCGTTTCATATTTGATTCTAACATTTAATGTATGACGCTCTCTGGCTCTAAACACAAATGAAAAATTTTAATATTTAAAATAGCTGTCGTATAACAAAAATATATGATTTTAACACAAAATGTAAATTAAAAGTTACCTTATGAATCATGGTTGATTTATATTAGTTGTAATCTCACAATTCAGGAATTAATTTTAAAAAGTTTCATTACTGCGTGCAATGAAAGGTACTATGGTAGACTTCAGCATACTTAAACAAACACTATGGTAGACTTAGCGTTCTACAATTTTATGATAGACTTAAGCGTTTCCAAGATTTCAATAAAGAACATTACAAGGTAGAAATCAGAAGAGAATGCAACGAAAAAGTAAAATTCCCAGGATATGTATCAATTAATAATAAAATGTATTCTATAAATGTCATAGCAAAAGGCCTTTAATAAAATCAACCTTGTCTCGATATTTATGAATTTAAAAGAGAGATCGATTTGATAACTGTGTTTATCTAGAAAGTACAATAGCGACAAAGAGTAAACAAAATTAGATAAGTATCTATATTAAGCAATTTGTCATTGAAGAACAAATGTATTTCCTCATAACGAACGATAAATACATTAAACGAATGATCGAATATTTATCGAAGCGCAGTCTGGTGAAGTAGAAGTAGCTTTATGTTTATGTCATTATAAAAATTGTATTAATTACGTAAATTTTTAAAACTCAAGTTTTATTGCATATTTTAATTTTTAAATAAGACGTCACTGAATTTTTTTTAAGAATTCCATAAATATTTTCTTTGGGGAGGTCTTCATACACTATGCATTTCCTTGTTAATTCCTAAATATTGTAGATAAACCAATAACTGAAATTGATGCGATAAACGCTTAGAGGGAGATTAAAAAGCAAATATTTATGATATTATCAATTTTTGCACACATTAAAAGTTACTTGGGACAATATTCTCATTGGAAACTAACCGGGGAAAATTGTAATGTAAAGAACAACAAAAACTGAGCTACGAATTTCCTAAAAATTTGAAAAATATTCTAGAATGCCATAAAATAAATAAAGTATAACTTTGCATATAACAAATACAAATTTATAAATTTGAAGCTATTTTATTCCAAATCACGAGTTCTTACATTGCATGGTGTAAAGTTGTTCTAGCAAGTATTTTCGAACGTAGGTCATCAGCAAGAGAAAATTAGATTATATTTGATTCCAAAGCTAAAAATCGAAAAATAAACTTATTCTTAAAATTTTTAAATTTTCATCTCTTAGAATCCTGAAAATTTCTAAGATAACCAAAAAATCTTTTAAAATTCAAGAAATAATTTTAAAATGACTTTAATTTTTTTTAAAAAAAAAGAAACCTAAAAAGTAAGTTGGCCGGAAAGGAAAAAATATGAGCCAATAAACACACTTTAATATAATTGTGAAAATCAGGATTCATATTTAAGATAACTGTGTCTCATATGTAACAGTTAAAAAGCGACGTACCGTTATGATTTGGCATGTTTCATATTATGTTACTTATATGATTTTAAAGATAAGAATTCATTAACTTTCTAAGCCCTTAGTATATTTTGATATTATAAAGAATACCTTATGTTTCAAACTGTAACTACTTTATATTTTACTACTATTGTCAACTAAATAACTAACGGATAGTGAAACAGAATTTCTTCATAAGATTTGATTTTGAGGTTTGTACATAAAAATTATAACTTAATTTTTTAGTTGACTTCAATAATACAAATAATATGATTCCTGATCCTGAGGCTAATTTTATCATCATAACCTTTACTATACAGCTGAAAACCTGTTTAGGAATAAAACTATGCAGTTCTTCAGACTTGTTTGAACAGCTGCTGAATAGTTTTATTCGTTCAGTAACAAGAAAACAAAAAGAAATTGACCCATGCACTTTAGAACGAGTAAGTGTGACATACGAGAATTATTCTGAAAGAGGCAAAAACATCTGTCTTATGTAACAATTTTAAGGAAGCTTAATGTTTTTATACAGTTTATTTCCTTCTAAAAATTGTTACATAACTTTAAATACATTTAAAGATTTAGTACAAGACATATATGTTTTGACCAAGTTGTTTGAGCTGAAGTTGAGTTTATACAAAATTGTGGAATTGTCAGAATCAATACATTTTAAATTATTCTTATTTAAAGTTTATATAATTCCAAATAAGATATTTTCCATATTTCTAAATAGTAATTCTTTTTTTTTCAGATGACAAAGTTTTAAATAATGTGGATAGTGTGCTATGAAATTCCTAACTTAATATTTATAAAGACGTGCTTTTCTTCATTTATTGTAAAACATTGCAATGTACCAGAAAAAAACTAAACTAAATTGTGCTTCAAGTTTCATCTTTTTTAGACTTTAAGCATAAAAAATATTATTACTAAAACTGAAATAATTCTAAAACGAAATAAAATCATTAACTTTTTGTTGTTCACCCATTACAAGCCGCAACGGGACGAGCATATGTCATGTTAACATATATGATTAATTTATTTTACTTTATTTTCCATCTACCTTTCATCTGTAATACGAATTATTTTAAGACTAAAAATCTTTCTAACCAATATTTTTGTCTTATTTACTTGAATTTTGTTGAGAAAATTACTCGAGATTCACTTTCACACAGTTCAGAATCTGAAACTGGAGGCAAAGCTGTTCATATTCAAAGCGATTCAAAGAGATCTACTACATTAAGTAACAAAAAGTGCATTTAATATTCATAATTAAGAACTTTTTGTTTACTTAATATACTTTGTTTATTAGTTAGTATAATTACTTTTGTTTATTAGTCACAGTATTCTCAAAATTATTTAGCACACAGGGGCTTCAATTTCATTCAAAGCAATAAATTGATCATCGTGTCAATTTGAAACTAGTATTGAGATGAACTTAAAAAGCCTTGAAATGTTCGTCACCCTTATTGAGAATATTGTTGTTCATAACTACTGCTTGATCACGAAACTTTGCGTGTACATCTACTTTACACAGAGACAAAAACTAACAAAACAAGTGCTGAGTGATTGGAGAAATGTTCCGTTTAATGAATATTTACTAAATATGGTTTCAGCTTTGCTTAGGGCTTGAACTGTTTCGTGACCGATTTTTCACTGAGTTTATACAGCTAGAATGGCTGGTAATAATTGTGTATAGATGATATACATATAATATCCTTGTCACCTCTCGATTTTCTCCTTTAATTTGTCAAAATTTGGGAAAAAACTAAAAAAGATTTTCAGCAAGTAATCTACATTTGCTATTTTATCGTAGAAGCTACACATTTCTTTGTTACACTTTTAAAACAACTGAATAAATTATTTGAACACCTGTAGACAATTTTCTTAAAATAAAATAACATTTTTTTTAAAAAATACGCTAATGCTCGCGTATTAACAAAATTTAAGAATTGTATTGAAATAGTTGCTTAATTTATGTATTACTTACGACTGTTGTGGTCCTTCAATGACTCTATTTCTTTGAAAAGTTATTATTTTCTTAATTTCGCTTTAAAAATGAAGGAAAACTTGCATTGGCTAATGAATAAAAAATTCAGCATGTGCATGTACAGGAATAGGCGAAACATAATTTAATTTTCTTTGATTTAACACACAAATTTAATGTTATAATTATAGATTCAATGTTTAAACTATATATTCACATATTATTGTTACTGTTTAAGTTATAGATCCACGTATTAATGAAAATGCATATTTTCATTAATATGTGAATCTATAATTTCAAAGGGTTTTTAGAGATGTTATACCCTTCATAGTTATTTCTACCATATTAGTCAGAGAAACCTTCATGTATTTCACACTTCATTTGAAGTGGATATACTTGAAATATCATCTGTAGGATTCAAATCGAAGCTTCGAATCAGCTATAAAGAAAAGCTAATATTTCTCCCTCCTTTCTGTTAAAGATAATTGTTATCCTCTTGTATAATTCCGTGGAAAATAGACTTAACTGCTCAGCTAGACTAAATTACTTAACAGAATTTCAATAAATTAATCGAATGTAGATACTCAATTTTTAATTTATGACGCCATGAAGAATTCGAAATACTGTGTTTCATTCCTCTCATATATGCCATTAAAACATATTTTTAAAGAAAAATCTTCATTTTATATTATTTATTTTATTAGTCTGTCAACAGATTTTATGCAGTTCTCAAATTCATAATTGTATATTTTCGTCGCATGTAATAAATTGGCTTTTCTTCTATCGATCACGATTAAAATTCTGATCTCTTTCTCACACACAATCACTCATTTAAAAATTTAGGGGAAATCACTAATCCACGAGATATATTTTAACCTCTGTTTATTAAAACATTGTGAATTGCTATTTTCGATAGAATAATTGAATTTCTTTTTTTTTCTTCGTACGCATTGAAGAACTAAAAATCATGGGGTTCTTAAAATTGTATGGGATTTCCTTTGTCCGGTGAAGAGCAGCAGCTTGAAGTGGCGTTGACTCAATATGTTGTCGGAAATCCCCTGATGAAAAAATCAACTGTACTGCTTCTACAACCATCTCTTATTGCCGAAGCAGTATTTTGTGTACGAACTAACTTTTCAATCAAGTCCTATATATGTTCAATGGGATTCCTATCTGGCGATCTAGGTGACTATATTATTCATTCCAAATTATTATCCACACAGAATGTTCTTCAAACCAATCTCAAATGATTTTAGGCTCGTTGACATAGCGCATTGTCATCATGAAAAACGATATCATTCTTTGGGTAAATGAAGTCTGTGAATGGCTGCAAATGGTTTCCAAGTAGCTTAACATAACAATTTCCTGTCGATTATTGGTTCAGTTTAACTAGAGGACACAATTCATACCCTATAAAAATATCTCACACCTTTATGCAGCCATCACCAGCTTGTACAGTGCCTTGTTGACAACTTGGATCCACGACCTTGCGGGATCAACGCCTCACTCGTACCCAACCATTAGTTCTTACCAATTAGAATCATGACTTATCTTACCAAGTAACGGTTTTCCAGTCATCTAGGGTCAAACCGATATGTTCATAAGGCTAACAGAGAAACTGCAGCCAGTGGCGTGTTGTTAGTTATGGTACTCTACTCGATCGTCTGCTGCCATATCGCATGTACATCAAATTTCGCTGCACTGTTCTCATGGACATGTCTGTCGTACATCTCACACTGATTGTTCTTGTTATTTGAGGCATAGTTGCTTGTCTGGTAACAATGACTACTCTACTCAGTCGTCGCTGTTCTCGATTATTAAGTAGACGTGGTCAGTCACTGTGTTGTCCATGGGGATAGGTAATGCCTTAAAGTATATATTCTCGGCACACTCTTGACACTACGGATAGAGAAATGTTGAATTTCTAAATACAACTGAAATTTAATGTTCCATGCGTCTAGCTCCAGCTTGCATTCCGCTTTCAAAGTTTGTTAATTCCCGTTATGCAGCCATAATAATATCAAGAGACTTTTCACATAAATACCCGATTACAAATAAAAGCCCTGACAATGTAGTGCCCCTATACATATTTCTTACTCAATGATACTGCTTTTTGGATATTTTCATATTGCTGTCCATAACTTTTGATACTTTAGTATGAATGTAAAACCCTCACTTCTTAGTGTGAGCTTGAGTACCTTTTAAATTTTTAAAATTTATATCCGAAGTAAACTGACATTAAAGTCAAAATAAAATTTATATTAAACATAATGATTCTGATTGAGGAAATTCAAGTCTTTCAAGTTAGCTATTAAGCTTCTTTTCGGAGCATAAATTCAATATGAACTGCGAATTCCATACAAATTATCTTAAAATAGATTGAAGAAATAGTAATAAAATTCATATTAAATGGAAAACAATTTATGTTGAGGTAATAACAGATAAAATAAAAATTTACCCATTTATTTCACTATCTTTGCGAATAATATTAGGTAGCATATTTCTTCTCTTTAAGTAATTATAAAAGCCACTGAGACGTTATTGACAATTTTTTTCATTTTACATTCTTCTTTGTAAAGTGTAGTTATTGGGTGATGTATTCTTTTGCAAAATACTGTAATAATAATAACATGCAGGAGGAAAATAAAACATATATGTATATAAACTTGAAAACCTGCATAATAATCCTCAGATGTCGATCAATGCAAAACTCTGGGATACTGAATACTGGATTTCAATATTAGAGTTGAATCCTATGCACATTAAGAAGTGAAAGTGAAAGGAGTTAATTGAGTATCATAGGTAGGGACCTAGTTCAGTTACAGAAGGTGTGTAGCATTCACAGGCTATTTAATTTTCGAGTTTCCCATTTTCATCATGAATTCACATTTCAAGCCCTCCCAACTCTTCAAATATCTCACTATCTTTCATCCCATATCACATTTTGAGAAAGCTGTTACTATTTAAAAATACTTAAATCAAGCCATTTCTGTCTGATCATTACAAAGTTATTCTCATGAAGGAGATAAATAAGAAATACACATTGCTTTCATACGTTTACAATGACCAAAATTATAAACTTTTCTGTAAAAATTACAGTAGACCTAATAAAATTTAAAAATGTATGATTTATTTCAAATAGAAGCAAAAGAAAAAATCTTAAAATTCACTTTATAGAAGAAAAAAAGGAACTATTAGTTTAGTCAGAAAAATTATTACTATAGCAAGTGTATGTTTATGTCTTATAAATAGAATAATACTGGATTTAAAATAGAACTAATTATGATGACAGACTAAGTAAAAAAAACACAGAATTTTAACTGACAGTTTTTAATCAAGTAAGTAGGTTGAGCATTCAACTTTTCAATTATGGCGATATTATTACTAAAGCTATGAAAGCTTAACCCCAAATCTTCGGCATCCTTTCTCAGTACCAAAAGAATATCAATTCTAAAAGCAGTTCAAAACACTATAAATATCCCTAGAACTAAAGGCATATGTTTTGGCTGAAGATTCTTTATCGAAAGTTCAGAAATCCAAAATGAAATTATTAAAAAAAAAAAAAAAAAAAAAACCGACCACAGTAGCAAATTTCCTTAGAACTGATTGCAAATTCCACTGAGTTAAGACCTACGCTTGAACTATTGAAAATAATTCTGTCGATGTGGAATCCAAAAGAGAGAAACTTCTATAAATATCAATATCTTCAATAGATTCATTTTAAAAATTCCATCTTCATATATCAAAAAACAACTGAAGAAATCAATGCACTGAGGGTGTCAGCAATATTGAAGTATTTTAAACAAATCTAGATATCTTTATAAGATTTTTCTTCAATTATGAATCGTACGAGATACCTAAGAATATCAATTCTCTCTTTACTTTATAGTAATCAAATTTTGACTGGACGTGTTATTTTTTTCAAATGCTATAAAAAGGGGTTTTCTTATCATAAAAGCTAAATTTGTTTCGTTAAATTGAATTAGGAACTGCACATCACATCAAATACTGTTACCCTCTCATTAACTCCATCAGAACTGAAAAATTATTATCAAATTACTTAATATTTAACATTTTGTAGCAAATTTAAAGCCAAATACTTACAAAAAACTAAAAGATAAGTAAGAACTTTAAAAAAAAGGGCTTGATATCTCTTTATCAGATACCATCTCGGTGTAAGAGCCTCCTGATTGTAAAAATTGTGTAAGTCCTTTGGATGAATCAGATACCTTTTGATTTCAGGTGTATTTTTTCCATATGTTTCATGATGGGATGGATAACTCATCGGAAGAGAATTATTTGATAACAAAATGAATTTAATACAAAACTCTGTAAAGTATTTAAGTATATAATAAAAGTTATTTAGTATTTTCTTTCTTATATTTAGTCATTAAACTTTTTTATACATTATGATTCGAAAATTATTGATGCATTTTTTGTGTGTGTATAATCAGAAATCCGAACTCCCAGTTATCCTTTAGCATATATATGTATTCCAAAGAAAAGCTCAATATAAATTTCTTACAAATGTACGCTGAGGTTTTTTTATTATCTATCTCTAAAATACCATTTGAAGAAATTGATATATTCATGTGTGTACGTGAGTATGTATGTATATTGTTTGTTCAATATTCGTATAGTCAATCTCAATTAAAGATTGTAAGGAGATAAAGATTTGATAGGCGAGACGATGAGAAAATATTAAGTACAATTCCGTAGCTACGTGCACTTTCAAAAAGCAGCTGTTGCTTGAAAAGTGATAACGCAAGAATAGTTTGTTGTTCAAACAAATTCTATGCATAGGAATCACGCACGCCATGAAAATCACACCTGAATGTTTTCATAGCAGGTGCAAATAAGTGTAATCCTAGTCTAGAGAACTAGTGATCGTAAAAATGGTAATCTAAACAACACGGACGACAATGCCACTGGCAATTTTTCTCTGCTGCGTTTAAGAATTGCCCTAGAAATAAATATTCCAGAAAATATCCATGCAAAGATATGAATGGTTGAAACAAAAAAAATCAGTGTATTCTAATTATAATGGAGTAACAAGTCTTTTGAGTGAAAGAGAAAGCAAAAACAGAAGGAAAACGTTTGTAAAACTCAGTTACAGACGATTTTCTACCACCTAAATTGGCTTCATATAAAACATTTTTAAAATTTAAATAGATTTTTCATTAAAGAATGTTGATTACTGAAAGTAAATTGAAATTATATTAAATTTACCTCGGGTTCATTTATCCATAAAAATAAGAGAATTAGTGATCCCTTTATTGTTTAAGATTATTGCTTCATGTTAACTTTGGTCAAAAATTAGGAACTGGTTCCTACAGAAAATACTTTTTGTTTAAGATGGAACACAATTTCTTCACTAATATATATATATATATATATATCTCTTCTCTCTCCTATATATGTAACATATAGGTAAAGTACTGAATTATCAGAAAATTGTGTTTACTTTTATGTATGGCCATGAAATGCCAAAACAGAGTGTACTCGAAATAAATAGCGATTTTTTAATTAAAATTTTTATCTAATATTTATTTGAACAAACTAAATATTTTGATGACATTTAATAACTCTCTTAAATAAACTTAAGTCATACGCAACGAAGTTCAGTAGATAGTTTACTTTATTATTTCCGTCTTAATCATTAATCTAAATATCAGTCTTTGATTACAGCACATTACAAGGCATCAGTATCAAGAGAGAATTTAATTGTTTCATTAATTTTAGCAAAACGCACACACAAAAAAAAAGTTCAGATAAAACTCTGAGATAATGGAAAAGATACAGAGATAAAATTCCGAACCATTTATTATCTGACTTTAGGCGATAAAAAGAGAAAGTGACTTCCGAACAAAGATAGATAACATCAAGCTAAAATAAAGGAAGTTTAAAACACCTAAACTGGTATGATGGATTTCATAATTCATTCCTAGGAAAATGCTCTTACATTTTATTATTATTATTTTTTATTTTATCCGTTTTTCTGAATTGTCTTGTTTCAAAAATTCAGTTTATTCTCTAAATATCGTAATTATAGATTGTTCTAGAGTACCTAGCCCTGTTGGGCTGAAATATCGTGCTATTTTTCCTCTCTCTCTTTCTCAGTTCCTTAATTACAACTTTAATTCTTTCATAACATCTAAATTCAATATATATATATATATATATATAATACTGTTCACTTCCTTTATGAGAGTATTTTTTCAATCTGCAGTTTTTATTCAAAATGAGTTATTCTAATCAATATCATGTTAAACAAAAAGGGGAAATCTTGCAATAGAATAATTTGAAAATTTAAAAAGAAAGCCATAAATCATACAATGATATTCTTATCGTAGTATTGATTTATAATTCTCAAAATACTTTTATTAATTGTTGATGTATTCAAGGAAGCTGAATTTTTCAAAATTAGGTACAAAAAATTCTAAATACCGTAATTAGAACTTACAAATATAAAGAGAAAAAGTTCGTAGTTCAGTATTCAGTATTTTTAGAAATTAACAATTTTTGTTTTGCCTTACGATCCCTTCCTTTCTTATACATTTTAAACTTATAACTGCTATTCTATTTTCAGGTGTTGGCAAAACTAGCATAGTGCTTCAACTTAACATGAAGCGATTTAATAAACATACTGCACCAACTGTTGGAGCTACGTTCTCTTGCAAGGTGATGTAAGTATGCATTGTCTCATTATCATACGCGGCCGCGGTAGCGTGGTCATGGATTCGCGGCTGGCGGTTTTCGTCGAGCCGTGGGTTCAAGCCTTGATGCCACTATAAACCCACCGTGTATCCGGGTCTGATGTACGTTAAATCAGACGTGGCTCAGAGTCCTTCCAATGGCTTGGTGGGGAAGTTTGGAGAGGGAGGTTCCAGCTCAGGTGTCGTCCTTGTCACTTGACCGAGGCTCAAAATTACGAGGTATGTCGCCAATAGAACAACGCAACGGTAATAAAACCAAATACAATCAACCGATCTCATTATCGTACACTTTGCGTTCAAAATTAAGAGAACTTTCGCTTTAGGTTCCAGCAGATGATTCTAATGTGAACGAGCATTATCATTCCTAAAAAAGAAATTGCCAACTGCACCCCTGAAAAGGTGAACATTGATTGGTTTTATTAACGTCACACCAGAAGCAACACGAGGGCTATTGGCGACGGACCTCGGTCAAGTGACGAGGACGACACCTGAGCCAGCATCTTTCTCATCTAACTTCTACACTACGCCATTGAGAGGACTTAAAATGGTGAACATAAATATTCAAAATTTCATTCTTAAATTTCCCAGTAGTTCTATGCCTATGTCAAAGACGCCGAGATCTGTGCGTCGTTCCAAAGTACTGCCTGCCAACAAACCTCCTCTGCTCTTTGTCGAATTTTGGTGGATATGAAACGGATACCTAGTTCCCTCCGGATAAAGATATGTCGTGAATCAGTAGTTAGTCTAAATTTGAACTCATCAGTGAATAGAACGGTCTTCCATTGATCCCTATTCCAATGTCTTGATCTATGCATTATGCTGAAAGTGTCTCATCTGTGAGAGGAATTAGCGGGATGCAAACAACAGATCTTTTTATAAACAGACCTCTCTCGTGTAACCTTCTGGGAAGGGTCAGCCTTGAAACTTTAGTTCCTGAGGCTGTATGTAGTTCATGAGACAGGTGAGAAGGTGTTTTACTCCCGTTACGCCTCATTATAATGGACTAATATCAATTTTCATTGGTCACCTTGGCTCTCTCGCCTTACCCTTTTCTTTGAGGATCCAATCTCATAAAATTGTCTTCATAAACTGAACTCAACGCTGAGCATAACAATAAGGTCTACAGCAATATGCACTTGAGATTATTCAATCTCAAGTTTCTCTACAATTCGCCACCTCATCCTTTTATCCAAACATCGGTGTTACTCATTTTAACTGTTTGCTTTTGAATTTCACCGAAAGTTGCAATAAACACCTCATAAGCAAATGAACAAAGCGTGGAAATTGACATGAACACCAACTAAGCATTTCCCTTTAAATGTACAGCCTACACGCATGTGTACGTTTACATGACAGACACTAAAAATTTGAATCTTTGAAAACAAAAGCATTAGTTTTATTTTCTTTCAGTCGAGAACTTTGCAAAAATATGTAAATTGTTTTAAATTTGAAAATCAGGATATTTCAGAAACATTTGTCATACGTTTTTCTGGAAATTATGCTTGGACTAATCGCGTGTTATGTATATCGGTGACATTCAAAGTTTATGTTGCATATACCCTTTAGTAATAATAACACTGTCGTAGAAATAACATGTCATATTAACTTCAGAATCTTAGTGAATTTGAATTTCGTTACAAATTTTAATTTTTCAGCATCATAACAGGGTGAAATGATTTTCCACATCTGTACAGTCCAAATTATCTGGTTTATTTTTAAATTAAAAAAAAGTCCTAAAATAGTTGAATATGACTAATGTAACTTTTTAACTAAAAAAATAAATATTAACATTATTTCTTACACACACACACTTTACAATTTTTTTCAAATTAAAATCTTATTTAAAGGCTACTTAATATCCGCAATTTCAATTAGTTTGAAAGAGCTCTTTTGTTTTTGTGACTTTTAAAAATATAAAATTTTTATTTTTTTAAAAATTTTCGAAATTTCATGAGATGATTTAAATCATTACATATGTTTTCTTCAGAATTCTAGGAATTAAAAAAATTTGAAAAAACGCGCGAAAAGAAACTGAATTCTCTTTTTCAGTTTATTCATGTATGTATAACAGCCTTCATTAACTTACTAAAATGTAAGCAATTAACATTTTAATCTAAATTTAGAAAATTGCTTTTTGTAACCAATTTTATAAGAATATTGTAAAGTATTCCTTTGTGCTAATACTTATCAAATTTTAAATAATTTAACCAATTTTCGTATAAAAATGAAGAGAGAAATGTTAACAACATGCGTTAACGTAGTGGTTCTTGTAGGATATTTTTCATAATTCTATCTTACATTTTTTATGAGTCTTTTTTAAATATGTACACCGTCTAAATATGAAAAATCAGATTACGAATGTAGAAAGCAATATATTGCTTCATTTTTGCTTGCATAAATCTTGTTCTTTTTTTTTAATCCCGTCTTACAAATATTTTTTGCAGAATCCGCGAAACGACTACCTTTACGTGCTGGCAAAAGCGTATCTAAATGCCTTTTTCTCGTATTTTCGAAGTTTATCCAGACAAATATTTGCATGAAAAAATGCTCTGCATTTATGAGAAGATTCTCTGTTATTTCTTTATGTGGGGTATTCTATTGAAGCATTTATATACAGAACAATGGCAGGAAACAATGCTTTCTTTTACATATCAATATCTCATAAGAGCGTTTCACTACATTTTATGGTTGTCATTAATTTGTTATAGCGTCTTGGTGTCATTATATACGAGAAGAATTTTTTGAGGGAGTTATAAAAAAATGCTGATCGAGAGTTCAAATAAAAATCTAGAAAGTTATTTATCAGTCACCAACTAGTTTATCGGTTAATAAAAAAATAAGTTTTAAATTATGGAAGAAAATATGACATTTTTTTTATCTATATTTAACTACATAGTATGAGATCAGATTTCGAAAAAACTTTTGTATGCTGCTTATCATATGTAGTAATCATGTTATCCCATTTTTTGCTTCTTTCATCATTTTCTAAATAAATATCATTTTATCTCTGAATTCTGTTCTTGTTTAATGAAATGTATAGTTCGGAATAGGATTAGGTAATGCGTAAAATATAAAAAATATTTGAGATGCATTAATATAAAACAAATTCAGTTTTAATGTATCTCGTCTAGAGAGAGAGAGCAATAGTAAGCTGTATGAGTGAATACTTATAGTTATACTGTCTAACTGTTGCTAATCAAATAAAACCTTCATATGTATTGTACTGTGAAAATTATTACAGAGAATTATAAAATATATATTTATATATGTATTAATTCTGTAATATTTTTCTATTGATGCATGGACTTTTCATAAACCATGGCAAACTCTTCAGAGCATTTAAATGAATACTTGTTCATGTACAGTTTTATATTATATTAGAACAATATAACTGCGTTTATTTAAGTAATTTTATCTTTAAATCTTAAACAATGTTTCAAATTTTCAACACGGCAAATGATTTGTTTCACAAACGAACCTGTCTTGAAAAATAGAAGTTATAATTTTATTACCAAAGAAATTAGGATGTACACAATAATTTTAGTTTACTTTGAAATCCTTTAAAAAAATTATTTTTGTTATACATGTTCAAAATCTATCAACATACAAACTGGATAGTTTTTAAAGTGATAAGTGAAATATTATTTGTTGATGTTTTATTTTTTTAAAAAAAAATAAAAGAAAATACTTTAGAAATGATATTTATTCTATAATTATAATTATTTTAAACTTTGTTGTTCAACTCTAAGAAATAATAAATTGTTCACTCTAATATTCATCAGATTTGAATATGATTAATTTTATCTTTTGACGAAGATTTTAAGAGATTATATTAAATCCTATTATCGATAATTAAAATCATTCATTACTGATTGTAAGGAATGAATGATCATTCATTACTGATTGTAAGGAATGAATGATCATTCATCATTGATTGTAATGAAGCATCAAATATGATGTAATCCTCATATTTGATTCTTCTAAAATTAAGTTGCTAAGTTTATTTAGATTTTAAACTTTGCATATTACAAGTGATTTATTGAAGTAATAATTCCAGTAATTTATAGAAGTAATAAGCGTTTTTTTTCGTCTGATAGTAATTGTTTTTGAAACATGCAATCTCTAATAGATGTATCATAACAAATTGTATTCTTTTTGTAAAGGATCTTCTGACATTCACAATCAGATTCAAATGATTATATCAAACTGATTGCTCAATATTGAAAATTTTCCTTTTTATGATAATCTTATGTTTATATGTGATTTAATAATATTTGGGGATGAAATTGTTTCTCTTACTTTACCCTTACAGCGTGTATGACAACAAAAGTATCATCTCTGTACATATTAACACGTCAATCTGGAGACCTGATCAACGCATTCACCCAGAGACCTCGCATTTAACACTTTCGTGGATCATTTATTTCTCTTTTGTATACCCCCCCCCCCGGTTTTTTTGTGTTTTATCATCAATTAAACAATAAAATTTGAGGCAATATATTTTATTTTGCTAAATTTTATGTTTATATTTAAATTCTAGGGGTTACATCCATAGAGAAAATTCAGTTTAATGACGGTTATTTGCCATGGAAAAAATAGAAGCATGTTAAAACGCATAAGTGTACATCACATTCTGCACACATGTAGCGGATCCTCTTTTCTCGGGCCTTTGTGTTATATTTCCTGTATCGTTTATAGTTGGAAACCATCTTTGGCACATGATTTCCCTCACTTGCTAAGTGCACATCATTCACAGCAACATACTTCTTTGCTTAGAAGCTCGCAGGACAGCCTTTCCTTTTTCTTGAGGAATATCCACTTATTTGCTGACGAATTGATGTTAAACGGAATATTAGCTGGTGTAGACTTATGTTTCTTTTGTTCACTTGTCAGAGTATAGAACTATTCACGATGCCAAGGTCAATAAGAAAATAAAAAAAATACGTTGACACCATTTTACAGGTCTTCCAGTTTGGTATTTTCTGTTCTTTGATCGAAGCTATCAAATCCTCCCCTGATATCGTTACATACAGAGACAGCTTTTGGGCAAGGTACTTCTCTTTCAATACCATCTTTTTTTTTGTCAGATTTACATATGTCATAACCGCTCTATAGTAGTCATCAAAATAACACCTTTATTGTCCATCCACTTTATTGCATCAACACCTTCCTTAGTTAGGGACATTGATTCGCCTCTTTGTAGTTTGTGCTTAGCTTTCAGCACAGATGAAAAATACTTCCTTTACAAACTCGCAGTCTCTATACAAAATAGACCATTTATAAGGGTTTTTTTCACACAATAAATTTCAAATTTCTGAATATATCCAGTGTTTTGCTCACGTTTGAAGTAGAATCATTGAACAGTCCAAGTGTCATATCAAAATAGACGTCAGAGTAGAACAAATATCTCTCAATGATTTCGAACTTTCAAAATAAATGTGTTAATTCTGCTTCAAGCGATTGAACATAGATAGCAGTAGAAACCTGAAGTCGGAATTAGTGTTCCCAACGTTACAATAGCAAGACTAACATATTATAGTGGCTTTTGCGCTTCTCATGGATGTATTTCGTAAGATCATGTAGGAGGGAAATAATTTTCCAAAGGCTCACAAAATGGTTACATAGATACTACTCTTTTTAAATAAATATCTTTGAAGGGTGTGTGAATGATCCCTGTATTTATAGATGTCTCTCTAAATTAAATTATTATTGCTGCCACTCTAATCACCGAATCTGAAAATGAATAGAACATGCTACCATTTCATGTATTACTCATATAGTCGATATGAAGTACTTTTTTGTCAAACCCATTTTCCTTCGATGAAAAAATTATAAATGGATGTCTGGTATACGGTCTTTTTGCATAAAGCGTTTTGAGTACAATATGAGACAAACATTTTTTCCATATGCTATAATAATAAGATGTTTTAATTGGTTTGGTATAAATTTTTCCCCTCTTTTGTGTGCAAAACGCATCGACATTCATCGCGGTTTTGTGTTTCTAAAATTTAATATTTACACTTCTTTTATTTTTAAATGTGTTATTTCGTTTAGCATCATATTACTGAATGTTAGGGAGCCATAATTTAGTATCTTTACTTAAAGTTGTTCTGATCAAAGTCAAACAAATTGTTACCATTATCATAAAACTTAATCTCATATAGATTAAGAAACACTATTCGAAAAAAAACATAAATTCCAGCTTATAACTTTTTTTTTATAAATAACTCATTCACAACTAGCAAGTTGAAATAAATTTAAATTTTAAGTATTCATAATTTCAAGTTAGAGTAAATTTTGGCAAGCTTTCAACAGAAGTAATAAGTGTCATTCAAGGTAAGCCAAAAATAAAAAAAATATGTCGCTGATAGAAGAGTTATAAGAGTTTATCTTAAATATTATCGTATTTTATTCAGTAATCTATTGTTTATCTATTAAAAATATAACTATCAAATCATTCATTTGCTGCTAATTTTTAATTTTGAGATATTCCGACTGTTCTTCATTTCCAGCCCAACATAAGTTTTAACATTATCTTGCTCCTAGTATTAAAAAATGTAAGAATCAAGTTTAATTTATTTTTTTTCAGAATGGCATTCAAATGCATATACCTTTCGACAGCTGATGTTACCAATAATTTTAGTTTAAATTAGAGTGAAATTTTTTAACTCTTCTTTTAGAAAGATTTTGTTATTCATTTCTTTAAAAGACTTATTATCAAATTTAGTTTGTAAATTTATATAATTACGAGTGATAGCACATTGAAAAGTAATAACTTTTTAAATAGGGTAACTACCGACATTACAAATTTTCTTATGAATTAAATAGAAGAAATTCAAAAACATGGGACAATTTGTACTTGTCTATCAAATGAAGATCCTTATCTGATAAACAAATCATTGGACAATGGGAAAAAAGAACAAGATTATTGAATTTCAGAGGAAAAGCAAAACCATTGTTATTACTATAAGCATTTAAGGTTCACAAATTTACAAAGACGGACCGTGTAAACAAACAATATACAATATTTATAATTTCTAAAATGTTGGGTGTAGTAAGAAGTTGTGTAAAACGAGTTTTGTGAGACGCCTATTACGAAATAGCGTACTGGTCAGTACACTGCGTTTGTGCCACTTGAAGGAACAAGTTCAGAGTTATCAAATTAACGCAGAAGCTGGGAGAAAGGTGAAAGTAAAGTTGAACTATCCAAGGTTGTGTGAAAGATGTCATTACATAAGTCATTCATTCGTTACTACATTCGCTACGTATTTCACCGTGGAAAAAGTGCTACAAAAGCATGTCGATCAATCTGTTCTGTTTTCGGAGAGGAAATCGTATCAAAATGTACGTGCGAAATTTGGATTCGACGTTTTAAAGATGGTGATTTCGATGTTAGAAACCGGAATTTAGTGACATTCCACTGTAGACTAGGCATGAGAATTTGCAAGCACTGCTTGAAAATGATGCATATGTAACTCAAATGAATTTGCCAAACAATTAGGAGTATCACAAAAAAAACCCGATTTCTATTTTTTTACATGCAACGGGAAAGATTCAGAAGGCAGGAAGAGGGGTTCCACGTGCATTTAGCCAGATGGACAAAGATTGTGTGTCTTGAAGTTAGAGAATCTGCTAAATAGGCAACACAGAAAATCTTTATTGCGGAAAATCGTGACAAGAAGTAAAATATGACAATTCGAAACTCAAAAAATATAGGATGAATCTTGCCAGAGTAACAAAATCTGTGTCGAAACGAACCATTCACTGCAAAAATAGTTCTCCTATGCGTTTGGTGGGATATGAAGAGTGTGCTCTTTTTCGAACAATTTGTGGCGGGGTAAGTGTAACAGCTGAACGCTACAAACAACAACTGCTGCTACTAAAACAGGAAATGGTCAAAAACGTCTATTTATTAGCAAAGGGGTCTGTGCTCTAATAAATTGCTCCATAATAAAGCAAGGCCTCACATTGCAAAAACGGTCAAGGACATGTTGATAACTCTTGACTTGGAAGTTTTGGAATGCCCGGTGTATAGACCCGACACAGCATCTTCGAACTATTATTTATTACAGTTGAATTCCTAATACCTTCTTTCCTGTGAACTTCCGGTCAGTGTACGAAGTACGAAAATGGATTGATGACTTCGTCGCATCATTTGACGAATCATTCTACACTGCTGGCATCCGTCAACTGTCCGACCAATAGCGGAAGGTATTAGATAACGATAGAGAATATTTTGATGAATAAATGTATTTGATGAATAAGAATAAATGTATTATCTCAGCTCTCAATTACATATTCATTTCTCTGAAATACGCTTTAAAACTTAGTACTACACCTAACACATTGGAAACAAGATTGTACAGACCCATATGCGAATCAAAGACCTTTTCGTTTTTCAACCATTAATCTGCTACATTAAAAAAAATCTCGCTCTCATTCCAAGTGAGAAGAATACCACCTTGTAGTCTTATAATAAACCTTTCTGGTTTTATACAAAATGAAAAATAACGGACTTAATATTCCTATTGAATATTAAATAAATACAAAAGCATTACATTGAAGAACAACATAGAACAATTTTCATTCTTTGTATTATAAACATAACCAAAGATGTAATTCATGTTTATAAATAATTAACTAAGCTTATAAATAATCTTTATTATATTATGTTCATTTCTACATCTTTTAGTGATGTTGATTCTTATACGATTCGCTTTCAAATATGGGATACAGCCGGACAAGAAAGATACAAATCTATGGTAAGTATTAATTAGAATCTCTATAGTATAGTATTCAATTACACATATCTTAATAAATCTTATTGTATTTACATTTACATAAAAGACCATGCAAAGGCACTTTCCAAACATTTATCATATTTCTGTAATCTTAACTTAAAATAGTGATTTTCTGTTATTTTAGCGTCATATTTGTTTTAATAAATGCAATTGAAACTGTCTGAAATAATGCTTGGTCCTTAACAAATAAAACAATGCATCGTTAAAAGATTAAAGGATTTAAAGATTTTATGTAAGTGATTTTTAACTTTTGGTTCTTAAAACATAATTTATTAAACATGTATCAACGCTCAGTGCAAATTTCAGTCGATTGAGTTATTCCTTTGGAAGAATTAATATATCGAATTATAATAAGAAATTTTTAATATATATTTTAAGTGAAATTTGGTGAATTAAAATTTATTTTTAAGTATAATTCAATAAAAAAATCTTAATAAATATTTTTAATAGCTTCCGATGTATTACCGAAAAGCAAATTTAGCAATTGTGGTCTACGATATAACAGTCTATGAAAGCTTTACAGGCCTTCCAAAATGGATAGAAGGTAAATGCATTTTTGTTTCAAATAACGAAACTATAATTACAGAAACCTTTTGATGAGCATAAATACATATGACTTATAAAAATAAACATATATAACTAATGTGTTAAGAAATATAACTTTGTCACAGAATTAAGAAAATATCGAATGAATATTCCGTATATCTTTTCCTGGACAGTTCCTCATATCGGATATTTAATAAGTCTTTAATTCTTAGTTTATTATCTTAACATCAAATGCATAAGATAATAAACTAAGAAAGTTAAAAGAAACTTTTCAAACAAATGGGAAAAAAAATTGTAAGACTTAGAGAAAAGAAGTTGAGTCTCAAGGTTTACGATTTAACATTAGAAGTTAAAATAAGAAGTTTAAGACACATATCGGTTTACTTTGAAAGTTTTCTCCTTTGAAATTTATTGTCTCATAAATAATCTGGGGGTGTTTTACATAACTTTTTAAAAGAAAGGTTCAATTTATTTTTACAAAAACAATTTTTACGGCTCTCTGTGTTCTTGTGAAATCTTATACTTAATTTATTTTTGATCAATAATCACATTCGTAACAAATTACAATTGAAGACTGAAATAAATTTATTTCTGTATTTATTTAGAATATCCAACCAGTTTTCTGTTTATATAAACGATATAAAAATGGTCACTTCATATTTTTTTAAAATTTACATCGAATATATATATATATATCGCTATTTGATTCCTTTCTTTAATTTACTTCTAGAGTTAGTCAACAATATATGCAATAACTTTCGAATATTAATCTTAAGTTTCTATTTCTTCTAGATTATTTCAAGGGCATTTCTTCGTAATACAATTTTTGTTCATGTTTTAATACTATAGCCTCCCTAAATGTATTGCCATACGCATAATTTAGTACTTCAATGGTGCGACCTTACGCAGACATTTCGTCGTAATTCTGCATAAAATTTTATGCATTTTAACCACATACCTAAACATGCCTCAAGTTCATAATCTATGTGATTAATATAATAGCCACTGTCATTAAATGACACGTTTCACTTTCGAGATTTGCTATCAAGATAAGTTATTTCTGAGAACAAATTTCGTAATTCGTTTTTCATTTGACTTTACACCGCCCAGAAATCAGAATTTTTAAAATGAAATGCGTCACTGATTGTTTAAAGAGTAGAGTGTAATGTCTCGAACTTTCAGTTAATTAATTTTAATGATGGAGCTTTCGAGCTGGATATTGGCATCATTTTTTTTCATTTGCTTCAACATGAGTTATTATATTAATATTACGAAAAAGAGTATTACGCGTTAACAAGTAAAAGGGTATTACGTTTTTAAAAAGCATTAAATTAATGAAAAATGTTAAGTGTGATCAGTTACGCTTTAAACGCTAAAATGTTTTAATAATAATGATTAAATAGGGTTTTTGATGTAAATCCACTAAATGCCTTTTACAACATTTTTTGATTTCGAAAGTAGATTCAAAATTCGAAGAATCCAGATATTCTCACAAGATGCAATAAGAACTAAATATATATTTTTTATTTAAATAATTAATTCATTAACTCTTAGTTTTGAGACATGTAACTAAAGTCATCCTCAACTTGAGACATAAAATATTGAACTTAACAAAAATGGGAATCAAAAATAAGTTTCAACTAAGAACTCACAAAGTTAGTAAACCACGCTAATTCTAAATTTGTCAAAATTTTAGTTAAATCTGCTTTGGTTACAATGGTTGTAAGTGATAGTTTCTCTGTAGTACGAAGTGCAATTAATTTCCCTTATGGTCTAAGACTATCCTGTCCTCCCACCTGTATCAAATAATTTCATTGCATACAAAATTAAAAATGTAATTCACTTTCTTTCTTAGCATACTTATTTACTTCTAGAACTACAGAGGTATGCTGATAAAGATTGTATTATTTCCATTGTTGGCAACAAGTGCGATTTAGAACAGGAAAGAGTTGTAGATCGGACCAAGGCGTCTCAATTCGCGAAATCTGTTGGAGCGCTTTACTTCGAAACGTCTGCGAAAACATGCGAAGGTAAGTTGATGTTACAAAATTTGTAGTAAGTTCTTTTTTATCAGAATAGGTAACAAATAAAGGTACTGACAGAACTTTCATTAAGATAATTATTACTTTTTCAACTTATGAAAATGTAAATACATTTCGAATCGAATCAGTAACATATTAAAAATATATTCAGCACATTTACTACTTCTAAAAACAATGATGGGTAAGAAAATAGAAGCTGAAAGTCTCACTTAGGATGAAACTGGCTCTGTTTTCTACTAATGTAATATTTTACATCAATTAAATGTTTTTGTATCAAATTCAATAAAATCAATGAACATGACACATCTTTCATGATATGAATCTGCTGGGAATTTTCTTGATTTGATGACCCCATCTTCCTGCGTATTAGAAATCCTATAAATCTGTTATAAGAATAAAAGTAAGCTTATAACGATATTATAAATACATTTATTTAAATCACAATTTGAGTACTGTTTCCTTTTTGATGTAATCGGCGTTATTAATCTCTCACCCATATGTCGCCCATGTGAAGAGAGATTATGGTGTTAAAGTCTCGAGTCCTTGTTTTCGAACAGGGTTAGCACTTTAAAGAACATAAAGGGATTAATTAGATACAGAAAATTTCGTTAGTTTATGTAATCTTACCAAACAGGGGTTCATTTCCAAATCCTTCCAAATGATACAATAGAATTTCTTTTTTTTTTGTAGAATCTAATGATCGATTTAATTTATTACATAGCCTTAAAGTTTTGTGAAAGATATTTTTAAATAAGTTGTGAGAGACACAAAATTGCAATTGAGAACATGTATTCAAAAATTAAAAATGTGAATATATGAGATTGACGTTGAATCTAATAAATTTCATTGTGATTAATTGAAAAATGAAGCAAAGCTTCGAAGTTCTGTAATTTTTGTCTATTCAACACTATGGCCGCCGTACGGAATAATAAAATGTCACTTTCTTTAGAAACACGAGATGAAATATTTCACTGAACGTATAAAAGTGTCATAAAGCTGTAAATTTTAATAAAGCATTTACTGGAAATGAAAGAAAGAAGACACATAACATAACGGATGATAAGAAACGTATTCTTTTAAATGTAGAATATGTAGAATAATAACTATTATCGCTAGAATCCTAAAAATTATCACAGATAGGACTACGTAGTGAAAAATATGTCAGTCACTGATGACAACACAAGTGGTTGCTTAAAGCTTTTCAAATTTAAAAAAGCTATAAATATGTCGCATAACTTTTGGTTTCTGCCATGTGCATTCAATTACTTACCAAAATGTAATGTGTTTTTAAAAATAAACTATTCGCTATAAAATTAGCTTTGAGAAAGAAAGTATTTTCACTATACTGAGATCAGATGATATGATTTAAATGATGTCTGATTTGCTGTAAGGAGGATCATTGACAATCTATGAACTGTGTAAATATCTAGAAAACTATTAATTTATTGATTATTAACGAAGCGACACGAGGACTATTGGCGACGGTCCCTATAATCTTAAGATTCGGTTGAGTAACGAAGATGATGCCGAACTGCATCTCCCTCCAAACTTCGACACCATATCAATGGGATGACTTGGAGCATTGACATATTTAACGTGCTTCATCCACGCTACACAAAGAGTCTTTAGTGGCAAAAGGGTTTGAACCTATGACTCCACAGAAAGCAAAGAAATGCTAAAATCTTGAACTGTAACAATTTTTTTTTATATCCATCAGCTCATTTTAAGTTGTATTAAACTTTTAATCCAACCAATTTATCGAAGCAATAACTTGTATAATTCTTTATTAAATGGATCTAAAGAGTCTTAAGTGGCCGTGGTAGCCAAGCACTCATGGTCGCGGAATAGCGAATGATTTTATATAATTTTAAATAATGTAAATTATATAAAATTATATTTTATTTAAATCATTTAAAATTATATAAATTATATAAAATTTTAAATTATATAATATTCAATCATATAAATTATTACATTAAATTATATAAAATTTTAAATTATATAATATTCAATTACATAAATTATTACATTAAATTATATAAAATTTTAAATTATATAATATTCAATTATATAAATGATTATACTATATTATTTATATAATTTAAATTATATAAAGATATATAAAAATGATTTTGTATTATTTTACATAATTTTAAATTATATAAAATCATTCACTGGAGAGAGAGAAATTACAAACTATATTTAACTATTAAAAACCAAAGTGGTAGTGGTAGCCAAGTGGCCATGGTTGGTATTATTTTCGTCCATTCCTGAGTTCGAGACTTAATGCCAGACCCACCATTTAGTGGGGCTGATGCACGTTAAATCTGATAGAGTTCCAAGTCCTCCCGTTGATGTGGAGTAGAAGTTTGGAAAGGATGGTGCCAGCTCAGGTGCCGTCCTCGTCACATGATCGAGACTCAAAATTACGAGATCTGTCGCCAATAGCCTTTGTGTTGGTTCTCATTGCAACATTAAAAAACAATAACAAGCTATCTCTAAAGAGTCTTTAAGGTCAAGGGCAAATAAATCGACTTTGAAAAAATGAAGGGGAGTCTGGGTCATATGGTTAATAAACAATGTTCTCAGTTTATTCCCCTTCTCCATACCTACATAACGTTAACACTTCATAACATTTGTATTACATATAATTGTTAGGCGTGATTACACATGCATCAAAATTTTTTATCTGCTATCAAACTTTTGAGCAAATTTGAATAAACATTAAGTCTATAGAAATTTGACATTCTATATTTTCCGTTTTAATTTACTACCGCGGATTATTCTTTAAATTATTACAATCCTTTGAAAAATACACATACAATTATGGACCGATAATGAAAAATTCTCATTCCTTCGCAAAATTCATCCAAATCTCTTACTATATATTTATTTTAGAAAGCGAGAATGCTGGTACTATATATATTAGCAAGTGAATTTTTTAATGGTAAATTGTAGATTGAAAGTTTTAACTGATTAGGGCTTAATTATATTGATACTTGAGCTATCTAGTCATCTGTTTTGGGAAATAATTTACAACCATGCTCTTGAATATTAAATGTATAAGCGTTCGAGATAGAAGCGTATCATTCTGACACATTTTTCTTAGGAACACTTAAAAATCGTCTCAAAAACGTCAAGAATCATCTCAAAACATGGATACAAAGTAATTTTCTTATATTTTAAAACTTTATGTATGTTTTTTATAAAAAAAATTATAGTTATTTAAAATCATCCATACAAAATTATGTCATTTAGTCGTTGCTTCTATAAATTTAATTTTTAAAATTAAACGTCATTTCTTTGATGTTTTAATTTTATAAGGTAACAAACCATTTTAATTTTTTAAAATACTTGTTTCTTCACTTAAAATTAAATACAATGCATTATTTCTTAGTTTTTTAAAACAATGTCGCAATATTTTTCTTAAATATTGACACCACCATTAAAATTTTACGTATCTTTCGGGACACCAAAATAACAAGAAAGGTTAAGAGAAAAATATATACATTGAACTGTGCCGGAAATCTTAATATTTTGAATTGAGCTCAAAGTATTAAAATATTTAAGGGAAGAATACTTTAAAAATATTCTTACATTTTGTTATAAATTAACGAGTAATACTTGAATAATATGTATTATGATGTAAATTACAAAACAAAAATAGTTGCGTTTTATAATATTTATAGGTGTTCAGTTGTTCTGAGCAGTATCTGGTTTTTTTCTTAAATAATTTCATATGAAAAATTTATCTCTAATGGATTGAAAAAGAGTGACTGATGTCTGAAAATGTGTATAGGAGATATTTAATAGGAGAACAGAAAGCAATCAAAAATTATTATAACACTTTTATTTTCTGTCATTTATTCAATTCTGTTCATTAAAATGTTCTCTGCGTACTTCTTTTATTCTTTGATTTCAATTCAAAAATATGAAAAATTTCTTAAAAGTATTTAAATTTTTCTCTTATTAAAACTTGGAACTTTTTAATGATTGAAAAACCTCATTCCTTATTCTCGTATACTGAATACGTTTTGAAATAAAATTCATTCATGACTAAAGCGGAGATTTAGTTTTGTAAACTAAGTATAAAATAATACAAACTGAACTAGACTTTCATGGAATGAAACATTTTATTTTTAACTAGAAGAATTAGTAAAGGAAATTTAGAAAATTTTAAGTTATTATTTTTTTCTTAAATTTAAAAACTTTTGAGATAGTAATTCATTTGGATTGTATTATTTGAAATAGGGAGAAAGACCAAGCTATTAAGAACAGTTATAATTTAATGTATCAGTTTTCTTTCAGCTAGTGCATCAAAAAGGAATATCTTTATTAGTGTTTTAGAGAAAGTTTTCTTTACATAGTTTAAAAACATAAATGCATAATTTTTAATTTCATAATACGCAGGTAAGAAATATTTCAGTTAGTAGAATTTTACTGAGCTATAAGTTTTAAAATATTTTCTTTAGTTACAGCATTCAATCAGTAATTTTAAGATATTTGAAATTTTTGTGTAAGTTATTTTTAATTCATAGCTACGTCTGGCAATTTAGGATATAGAGAGTGATTTATTTCAAAATTCTCTCTGTTTAAAGATTTTATTTTTATGAGAATTTTTTAAAAAATTAAAAAGTAGCATTTTTATATAAATGTTTGAAAAAATTCAAAAATTTAATAACTTTTAAACTATTGTATTGCAAATAACTCATCGCAGCTTATGTGTTATTTTTTTTCTATTACAATTTTTTAAAGAGATATTTGCTTAATAATTCAAATACATTTTACTCTAAACTTATCGTGCTCGGGTCTAAGTAATTAAAAAAGTCCAAAAGTCTCTTAGTGAATAAGAAAACGTGACTCTTTTCTTTACGTGACTCTTTCTTTTACCCTCCCTCCTTAATTGATAAACAAAAATTTGAAATACAAAATATAAACAATGAAAATACTTAAAATAGATTTAAAAATTTGTAGTTATGATGCCTTCAGGATTTGCAGATAATTTAATGTATTCTTACAGTTAATGAAAAAATTGTTTTCTACACCTGAATGTTATGTTATTCAGGTAATTACCTCAATATTAATTTCTTAATTATGTTTAAATCCTATGCTCCTAAACCACCTTTCTCGTCATCTGCTTCAAAGGAGAGGCTGCTTAGAACTCCAACTGTACTTAAAATTTTTTTAACATTACTGTACCTACCTGTACGATTTAAGATGTTTCATTTCTGTTTACCAACTCTCCGATATATATATATATATATATATATATATATATATATATATATATATAATTTAATGTCTTTAGTCAAGATATATGAGTCATCTAACTATTCTCAGTATTGTAGCTACCTCTCTATAAAAATACTCTGATTATATTTCAGATGTTTACATTTCACTCACCTACACATGCAGCTGAACTCCTACAATGTCTGCACCTACAACTTGTTTTTGTAATGTTTAAAATAAGAACGTCTAAAAATAAGTAATACCTTTAAAATTTTGTATCTCATACAGTCAAGTACAGCATTCCCAATCAGTTTTCAGTTTTCTTTCATATTTATAACTAATAGCTTATTTTCAATAAATAAATTGTGTAACCTTCGCAACCTCAAACTATACCAAAAAATGGGAAGGAATTATTCAAAATTAGAAAAGATTTAAATTAAATAAAACTAGATTCTTTAATAAATCATATTTTTTAACTTTATTTATGGAACACAGTTTAAAATTAATCCACTTAAATTTGATATGCATATTAGATTTGCTCTATTAATTAGTATATGCATAAATAACATAGAGTATACGCAACATACGTATAAATGTTTGTTATGTACAAAATATTGTGCATTTACGCTCCATTATAATGTCAGGCTTGGTGTGATACAGGAATACTCATAAATGCACCGTTAAGATATGACAAGAAATGAATTTCTTTTATCATGAGTTTTATATTATCATCTCCATCAAACCAATAAAAATAATCAAATGTTGAAAGAAACACTATAAAACAGGGTGAATTTTGATAATACCAACACAATGAATAAAACTTATCTACATTTAATATGACTGAGAGATCAAATTCTTCTGCCTTATTTTCTATAATAAGAATGCAAAATATTTGAAAGAACTGGTTTTATGCATTAAAAAAATTCTAGATAAGGAACGGGAATAATACTTTACTATTTTCTTACTTCTTATGCCTTGTCTTTCAAAACTGATTATGTTATATTTTTATAAATTTATACACGAGAGAGAGAACGGTATTTTAATCTTAAATAAAAATCAGTAGTCTCCTTTATCTAACTGAGGGTGTTGCTCCTTATTGTACACACATTTTTCAAATTTTCTCAAGATTATCTAAAAATATCAAATATTAAAAATAATAATAATAAATTATATAAGATTCCATTTTTATATGAAATATTTCATTATATGAAAATATTATTCTATTTTTCTTCAATTTTCTTAATAAATTATAAATAATTTCTTATTTAAATAATTATTTTAAACTTTAGAGGGAGTAATAATTTAAAACTGATTTTAAAATCATGTTAGAAGACTTTCCTCGTTTTGTCCAATTAAAAAGGTGAAGCTAAAATAATTAAAATGCATAAACTTAACCACTAATTACTGTTATTATTTTTCTCTTTAAAAGTTAACGGCTAAAAAATTATCTAATTAAATTGCAACAAATAATGTATTTCAGAAATTTTAATAGTTTCATTTCATAATTTCTTTTATAAAAACAAAACGCTTGTTTTGAATTTTTAATACATGACTGGTTAAGAAAAACTCTTGTGCTTCAAATCTGCTTCTATTAAAATTTCTTATATGAAGGCTATTAGAGAATAAATACAATTATCATTATTAAGTAGTTGTGATAGCTGTAAAAGATTTTATTTAAAAAAAATTTGATTGGTAGTAAAATGCTAATATTTGAAATTTAAAAAAAATATCTCGTTCATACTATCCATCTAAATTTTTATAACAAAATACAAATATTATTACGGTTTATGGGCTTAAGTTTTCAAATGCAAAACGCAAAATATTAGAATAGTGTGAAATTCTGAAAAATAAATTTCAATAATCATAAAATAAAAAAAAAGTTGTGTAGAAATGTTAAATGTAATTATTCTAAAAGGCTTTTATTAAAGAATAACAGATGTTGTTAAAAGGCATGTCGGCATTCAATGCATTTATTTTATTATTAAATGTATTGATAATAATTAAACTTTATGTAATAAGAAATATTTTAAGGACGAATCCGATTTTCTGCCAAAATATAAATTAAGTGATTATTTATTACAGAAAAAAATCATTCAAATTTTCAATTATATTAATTGGCTTTATAATCCCATAATGTTTTTTGTACAAATTCATCATAAACTGTTAAGGTTGTTAAAGATTAATCCCTTTTCTTTCAATCATTTTTTTTTGTAATTTTTATGTGCATTATGCGCCATTCCTATTTTATTCAAATCAAGGGCTTAGATGCACATTTGATTAATTTTAATTCATCATCTTCAGACGATATAAAATATGAAAAGTAATAACACCTTGATAACAAGTATAGTCTTTATATTTAATTATTAAAATTTTGAATAACATATTCTCTCCTCATATATTCCGATAGGCTTGTAAAATTATGTTCCCTCTTTATTTTGTGCTTACACCTTTTATAATCACTGAACCACATCAATATTTAAAAAAAATTCTTTCAAATGTTCTGACTATGTTTTGCAGGTAAAAAACATATTTCTTATTTGTTAACCAAATGTTACTCAATCTTCGAAATTTTACTTGCTTCCTTTTATTTTGTATTTTTGTTGAAAACGGCTTTTTAAAACCTTAGGATAACAAAGACGCTTAAGCTTAAAAGTAGAGCTAATTTTTTTTTCAACTATTTGCATTTTTTTACATATTCTTTTATTTCAACCAAAAAAAAAAGTTAACGTTACGATAGAGTTTCGAAGATGCTATTGTATTGTATGAAAAATCTAAAATAATGAAATGGTGTTTCTAAACTCGTTAGTTTTAATAATTATACTCGATTGTGAAACCTTCGTGGTTCCGTGTTCTTTTACGTAATATAAGTTCTAATTACTGAATAATTTTCTCGAATACACAATTCAGAATAATTCAGTCTAATTAGGAGTCTAATGAGTTTTAGTATACTCTTTTTTCAATTTTTGAAAAAACATTTGGGCCTAGTTCACAACATATACTTTCTTCATAATTTTTTCCTTCTTATTTACTACTCACTCCCGTTGCATACATATTTAGGTAAAGCTCTAGAAGCGTCAGCTGCCGTGACGAAAGAACATGAATATTTCAGTTTTTGCATTTGCATATCTCTTAAGATATAAATTAGATTTCAAAATCTTAGTAAATGTTTCTATTCTGAGCAAATTATTTAGAAGCTTCCTTATTGTTGATAGTTAAGTTCTTAGTAAACTGATATTATTGTTTTAGGTGTCATGGATGTATTTATTCATGTCTCTCGTCAAATGATCAACACTTATCAGCGTCGAAAGTCATCAACTGCTATTCTCAGTCCTCCAGTGACTCTTGAAACCAGTACCAAAGAAAATCAATCTCATTGCTGCACTTAACATTCCTTTTATTATATGCTTCAAGAAGTAATTTATATGAACAATTATAAAAAAAATGGGTTGTGTTAGTGTTAACATGCTTGTGTTCATAGAAATGCTGTCCATATACATAAATGCATCTTATATATACATTTGTGATGCTTTTTAACATTTTAAGAAAAAGTTTTCTTTAAAAAAATTGCGAAACACCTTTTGAGAAAAATATATCAAATTTCAGACAAAATAGAAATTTCGATAAAAAAAATGAATTTCGATTTCCCCTTAAATTTCAAAGAAAAAGAAAAAAAAAGCATTAAATGAATTTTCTTCACATTTATAATTTCTGAAGTCATAAAAAGTCACTTGTAGTTAGTATAATAGTAAACTACAAATCATAGATATAAATTATGTACAATCAAACATCAAAAAATAAGAATTTCCTTCAAATGTTAAAAGGAGTTTAATGTTAATTGAAAATGTATTCATAAATTGTTTCTTTGGAATCTATTCTAAAGAAATGAATCAAAACTGCAAAATTTTAATGTTTCAAAATGAAATATTAATATTTTTAAGATCTGATAACATACTTTTGAACAGGTATAAAAATTATTTTTAATCATCATTAACACTGACATAATATATTAATTTTACAGGTGAAAATTTAATTTAGAAAATAACATAGTTTGTCATGTTTATGTACTCTTCTAAATTCATAAAGCAATTTTCAAGGCTGCAAATTCACTGGAGTGCAAAATTCAGGGTTCATAGATAAGATACCAATTGTGTGGAGATGACAATTTACAAACATCGACCTTGTGCTGATCGGGGCAAAACAATTTTTATTCCTTTTAACATTCCATATACAGAAAGTTATGTCTGTTGTGACAGAAAAAGATTACAGCCTTCAATCATTTCTAAACCCAAATAGAATTTTGCCTTTCAGACGTAATATTTTACATCTGTCTAAAATTTAAATTAATTTCCAGAATTCGAAATAATAAAACAAGAATGTTGTTTCTCTGCTGTTTTTCAAGCGTTACCTCTCGCATCACGCATATATCTGAAGCATTTCGTTATTTTAAATCTTAATAATCGTATGCGAACAACTTTTGATCAAGTATAATTGTTTGAAAAATTTCCAAAACCGATTTGTAGAGTGCAAATATCTTTAAGTTTATAAGATTTGTTGTATAAAACAAAATATCATTCCTTTCTTCTGTTCCATTTAATCTATTTCAGATTGGTAAAACCTAAACACATTTACATTTAAATACTTGAATTTATGATTAAAATGAGCCATTTTATTTTATTTGTATATGTTTAAACTACATCATATTTCCTACTTTTTTAAAAAATAAGATAACATAAACAAAATTATGAAAGGACATTTAAAAATTAAACTGTATGAATGGAAAGTTGCAAAATTATATAAAAAGTATTAGAGGAATATTGTATTTTGCAACAACAGTTTAGTACTATAAATATAATTTAATAGGTTACCATTTCTTTATTATCTGAAAAATATATCTAGATATCTGTTTTGCCGGTTGTTTATAACACAACTTTGTTTTTAAGGAACACAGAATAAAACAAAAGGAACGAAATTAAAAAGCTTAGTGAATTTAATAAATTCAATTCATCTGAATTAAATTAATAATTCGAGATAATTACTTTGCCATATAGTTTTCTCCGCAACATATAGTTTTCTCTCGACTAATTTAATTTAATACCTGCTCTTATAGAATTAGATTATTCAGAGACGGTCAAATGTATAATAATATTTGTTTCTCATGATCCCTTGAGAAGTTGAAGAACGACAAATTTTGTAGGTTATACATCAACTTAAATCATAGAGATATTAATAAAATTTGTAATTATAAATTTCCGTTTTCTTAAAATATGAGACCATATTTTAAATCTCATTTGTAACTCTGAACGACTACGGATTCGGCCTAGCAAAAAATCGAAACCTTACAAAATTTACGAAATTGCTACTAAAAATGTCATCAATACAATTTTATTATGCTGTTACAATTCATGCAATTACAATTTTATTATGCTGTTAATATATAAGCGAGGAATTTTGATTTCAGTACTTTTTTACCAATGAGAGATTCAAAAATTCTGATTTTAGTAATTTTACTTATTTCTATGTCAATGCGCAAAATAATCGCGCTGGTACCACTTTCAGGAAATTAATGTTTGCAATAAACCTGACATCGAAGAAGGATACAGATCTACGTATATTATTGGCAATTTGGTGAGTAAAATGCAGTGGTTATTGATACATTTTTTCCCTGCCTACATTCGTAAATCCCAAATGTTTTGATTATATAGGGGGCATATAAGTACATTTTCAGACCTGAGAGGATAGTTGTTATGTGGAACTGTTGATTCTCTGGATGATAGTTACTGAAGATGAGAATGTCAAATGAATAGTTATGCAAATACCTCCAAAAATTTTCATGTGATTAAATATCACTGATTCCAGGAAATTTTAAACATAAAAGTTGTAGTATACATAACGTCAATCAGACTGTCATCAAAGCTTAAATTTTATAAACGTCAAAGGATTGAATCATCACAATTTCGAAAAGTCCATAAAGTTTTGGGAATGAAATTGAGCCTTTAAAAAAAATTGACGGCAATTTGATCAAAAGGGCTTGACGAACAAAAGGGGGTTTTTTAGTAGATTTTTAGTAGATCAGTTCAATGATTCAATCTAATAAAGCATTCAAAATGAAACTAAAACCAGCTAATTTCAAACTAGAGTAAACAATTTTTATGCATTTCTAAACTTTTGCAAACTCAAATCTGCGAACAGTGAAAAATATATAACCTTGATTTAAGACTTGATACAGCAATTTGAAAAGAGGTTTCAAGGAAATGTCCGGAAAATTCCTGGATATTTCAGTACATTTAAAAATATAATTTTCAGTTGACAAATACATTTCCCGCTTATTTTAAACTAAATACATAGAGATGAAGTATGACATTCGTCTTAAAGAGAACTGTATTATGTCTTTTTACAGAACTTCTATTTCTGTAAAATAAACTCTTTCTCAGAGAAAATATCCCCTTTCTCTTCACAATAATGACTTATTTATGACATCGCTCCTTGCAGTTATTTTAAAAATAGGGGGGGGGGAGGAATCAAATTATAATCAAAATATCTGATGAACACCGTGAAAACTCACTGATCATTACAAGTGTTTCGGAACACTCGGGTGTCTCGTTAAAAGAGTTTCTTTACAAGAATGGTAGATATTTATATGGATTTCTTAAAAATTAAAACATAAATCAACTTTTGTCAATAACTTCCATTTATTTTTATTGGTTATTCATTTAATACCACTTTTAAAGACACATTAAAAGACTATTTGAAATATATTTCGAGAAGAAATATCTACATTTTTTTACTTGTGACGTTGGGCTAATCGCGATTTTCTTTTCACTAATGTTGGGGAGTTTTTGTAATTTAAATTACAACTCCTTGCCAACCAAATTCAACGCGATTAGGTACATTAGATAAAGGTAAGAAGTGTAGTGAGTTAAATTAGAGATTGTGATGTATAAGAAAAATAGATTTGGAAGGAAAGAGAAGGGAATTAGAGCATTTCGGCATGCTGATAGATGTAGATTGAAGTGAATCATCGTAATTAATCATTTGGATTAAAATTAGTTGGAAGTGACTTCTGTTCAGAATAGTAGGAGTCAAATCTGCTATTATTGAGAAGTATTTGAATAAGAATGAGTGATTTAGTTTGCTAAGACTTTTTATTATTTGAAGATTTTCTAGGATTAATTGAGTTAAAAGGGACTCGAGAGAGATATCTTGGTTATGTTCTATGTTGAGAGCTAGTAAAGGGTGTTGTCTTTCTCTTACGTATCTTCAATTCAAATTTTGAACTTATTGGTTGTACAATTAGACTGTAAGATGGCTGTAGAGTTAAATAATGAAGGAAATGCTTAAAATACTCTATTTAATCATTCGGTTTATGTGACTACTTCAGTTATACTTTTACGCTTTCAAGAATATTCAGCTGAAACAGTCTTGATTTATTCTCTATTCCTTGAATTTATAGTGATAAAGTTAACAATGTGGTTGATGGTAACATCTGACTTTTACACTTTCTAACTTGTAGAATTTCAAAATTATATTGATTAATCAAGAAGTACTCAAGTACCGAAATGGCGCTTTAATATGAAATTTTCTATAGACATGGCTTTGTTGGAAAAGAGGTAAAATGTTTTTGGGGTTTTTTTTTTCAGAATATCAGGCTACCTACGCTTTTCGAATAAATAGACTTTAATCACCAGTTTTAGAACTATAAGATGGATGGCTTTTTATTATCAGGTTTGTCAAAAGTTATTTTACATAAGCATTAATTCATATTAAAATGTGAGAATAAAATTTAAACAGTTTAATGTCATACTGAATCATGTTTCGACAGTTAAAACTACTAGTAATTGGGTTATGCATTATTTCAAGAGTAAGACAGAAAAGAACAAAATTAAAATTATTTATTTTCTTATTAAATTAAAATTCATACAGTTTTTTATTTGTCCTTTTTATTATGAGGTGCAAACTTTCAGCTAGTTATAAATACATCTATTCAATGAAGTATTATCACAAAAGAATCATTTGCCTTTCCATACCTTTGAAATCTTTAACAACTTTTAACTTGTTCTTTTCCATGGGAAGTAAATCTACTTCATGTATATGACACTTTTCGATCTCTTTTGTCAATTTTAAACTGTTCCTTATTTTAACAATTATATCGATATGTTTTATTTAGTTATGAAGAAGAGATAGGTTACTAAAACCTTTCAAATTCAACGCCTAATGTGCTTTAATTCTAATTACTTAATATATACCGATAGGTTTGATGTGAATATCCATAAAAATACTACAAAGGAAAGCCATTTATAGATTAAATGAATTTCTTTTATTAATTTTCTCTCACAAAGGAAACAAAACAATGAAAACGACATCGTAAAAATAAAAAACAATAAACATGAATAAAATTAACAACAATTCTTAAACTATACACAAAGGAGATGCTTAGTTAAATTTTATGACCCAGATGATCTGCAGAGATTCAAACAAACTCTTTCTTATTATATCTCCATGCAGATTATTAATATATATTGTTATGAAAATGTTTCAATTATAATGAATGCCTAGTGAGATCTTAATTACTTTATTGACTGAATTTCATTATATATCACTAATATGAAACACGGACATATTTAAACTAACACAAACTTAATTTTGTTACACTATTCGACATTATTTATACAAAGGGAAACTAATCGAAGATTTCATATTTGAGTTATGATACAAAACTATGAATATTTAATGAAATCATGATCAATGAGTGAATATGGTACTGATACACTTAATAGTTATGAATTGGATATGCAACATGGGTGTTCTTGTTATTTTGTCCAACTTCACTATGATGATTCTTTCATGGTCATTCGTTCGTATCATTATTATATTAGGATTCACATAACGTGAACGAAATTATTTTTTAACTTATCAGTTCCAAAAATTATAGCATAAATTCTAGTTTGTATGAAAGCAATAGTCGTACTAATAGCTTGATAGCAATAAATAAATCCTAACAAATGCCATTTTAGCAAAGAATCATAACGTGAGGGTAGTTCAAAAAGCACCTGTTTTAAAGACAGTAGCGTTGCTGAGACAATATGATGCCATTCCACGCTTCCAACTTTAAAAGTTTACAAAAAGAAATATAACACCGATATATATATTAGTTATGATTTGGCAAATATTTGTTGCCAAATCAAAATTTGATTGCTGCCGCGTTGCATTGCCATCGTCATTTTGCGTCGACTTGTCACCATCGATAAGGCATGGATTTATCCTGCCTTATCGATGGTGATATCGATGGATCGTATATCAATAACTAAACATTCAATGGTAAAACAATGGGTTGCTTCCGGTGAATCTATTCCAAAGAAGGCAAAAACAGTTTGATGCGCCTGAAATATTTTGACTGCGATTTTTTTAGATGAGAAGAGCGTCATATTCATTAACTGAGAAAAAGACGTTTAATGGACAATACTACAGTGAGTCATCTCATTCTTAATATTTTATTTCACATTCCTAATAAGGGTACTTTTTGACCCACCCCCATACTCACCAGAAACTCATTCTGCATATCCTGTGAAATAAATGTCTATACACAATTTGTTTATTTTAAGCATTGTTTTAAGTCCGTGATATTACCAAAAGACATACTAAACCACTTCAATAATGTTACATATTTACATTGCCTGAAGAAAGACAAAATAAATTAAACAAAAGCATTTTCTTTCTTCAATGATTTGTTTGTACACTAAACTACAAATTTTGTTAAGCTCTCGTTGTAAAAGGAACATCTGTGATTATTTCCGCATTTTTCAACTGAGAACTGACTTTTTATAGCAAATTCAAGTTCAGAAATAGTTTTAGAGCTTCTTCCGGATAAACTTTCAATATTAAATATTAGAGATTCTTATTTAAAATTTGTATTTAAAGAACACAAGAAATAGTTTTGGAGGGAAGAAGTTCTTATTGATCTATAGGTATCTTTCATACCGATAGACTTCAGTAGATTATGCACAAAGTTCGACTTAATACTATTGCAACTTTGTGTTTTGGATTATTCTGAACTTGTTTCTTTATCAGTCAGTTCATTAGCTAAAATGCTTATCGAAATAACAAGCAAGGGAAGCATGTTGCGTCTTTCTCAGATTTCCATTTCTTGTTCTTCTTCTCTATCGTGCAACCACAGAATCCCATACCACTGGATGTGATGGCTAGTTTGGCATGGTAACTGTTGTAGCAGTCCTTCTGATGCACCAGTAAAGTTGCTATGTGTTTAAGAACTTCATCCACACCTAAGCAAGAATAACAAATGCTTTTAAAACGCATGTATCGATACTGAAAACGAGAACACGAGAAAAACAATGTTGGATTCTTATTTGGCCATTTCTTATAACTGCTATTAACAACTATTATTTTTTCAATTACCTTCTGATTCATAAAATAATCTAATGAAAGAAAATTATTATATCCTATCCAAGGTAATTAATTCAAAATTAATTATGAAAGGTATTTAAGTAAAAGTACACAGGAAATTTGAAAAAAAAATCTACGGAAACTAAATAAGATCAAATTTATACCCTTCTAAATTACATTTTAGGAATCTTGCTAATCTTTTTATTTATTTTTTTGTAACTATTTCTAATAAATGTAATTTTTCATTTCCGGGAAAATCGTCCAGGAATAGTTTAAAAATCATTGTTAAAAAGTGAGTTTACTCTAAATGCTCGAATCTGAAATTATTTTAAGAATAATTAAGAAGTAAACAAATATTAAAAATCTAAAATATACACTGTTTGATCTAACTTATGTTTAAAATTCAAGCCCAATGAATAATTAATTGATTGTTTACTAACGCCGCATTTCGAAACAACACGAGGGTTATTGGAGTAGATATCGACATTTTGAGCCATGGTCAAGTGACAAGGATGATATCTGAAATGGCCTCCCAATCTCATAACTTCCACATCTCGTCAACGTGAGGACTTTGACCCCAACGAAATTAACATGAATTCAATGAGTCTTTAGAGGTCAATCTCCCGACTAGATAGAAACAAGCCGGCTGTGTGATCGTGAACATGATTACTCAGCTATTGTGGCCTCAGTTTATTGAAATTTTTATCCCAAAAATGACAACCATTGTAACTTTTAGGTTAGATGGATTGCTTTTTATGTCCACTCGAATGAAATGGATGTACACATTAGTGATATCTTTGAATTATGATTTCAGTACCATATACTGATGTGTCTGGTAATATTTTTCCTTTAATTTTATTTGTTTAAATTATTACATTTTTAATTCAACATTCTGAAACAAACTTATATATCTTAAAGTGTCAGAATAAAAACGATAAAATGAAAGAAAGGTCACAATCTTTGACCCATATCGACCATTGTTAAAGCATCACGTCGCAAAATGTGAATCCTGATAATTTTAAAATACTTGGAATTAACGTTAGGAAAGCTCTCCCTTTCTGCAACTACTCTAATCTAAAGTGAGATGTATTAATCAAAATTAAATTTACTTCCTTTTTGCTTTATTTCTACGTTTTTTTTTCTTTTGTATCTTGCTGTAAATCCGGTATAACCTTTCTTCTTCAATAAATAGTTTGAATTTTAGGTAATAATAAGAATTTTGCACAGCCAAACACACGTATATTTCAAAATAATATTTAATGGAATTAGAAAACATAACTCAAAGTTATAGAAGATGAAATAATAGCGAGACCAATTTCAAGTTTGTTGATTAAACAAATACATCTCTCATACATTTTGTTCTACATTCTGTTTTGATTTAACTATTATCAGATATATTTCTGAATCGTTTCTTAAATATATGAGAAAAATTGATTAATTCTGTGAATAACCATTTCCAGATATATCCACTGAATTTACAGTATTATTTGCAAATCATATTCGTGGGTATGATAAATTCGTTGCCTAACAACACGAATTACCAAATCATACAAAGTTGTTACAAGCTATTATGTTGCTATAAAGAATAAATTAGATGAAATGCATCTCTAAATATCGAAGTTCATCTAGTAAAAATCTAAGACACAAAAAATGATGCCTAAAAAGTTAAAACAGTTACTGGAAGTATTAAAGTTGGAAGTTGTATTAATTCTTTATACACTTTGAGCGCTGTATAGATATTATACCACACAGTTATAACTTTATTACAAAAAACACCCCATAACTCTGCCAATAATTTTACGTGGATTGTCTAACCGAAGCATTCTTGCTATTGTCTTTCGATTTACTGACGCAAGTCTGATATTAAGCAATAAAGTAGTTGAAAGTAAAACTGTTTCTCACCATACGACTGCATGAAGAAAGCAAAGCCCTATTTCATAACACTGTCACTCGATAACTTGTATGGTATTGTTAACAATGGTGTTACGTTTTTAAAAACACCTTTCAAAATGCTTTCTCAAAAAATTTTGAAGGACATTTTTTGAATGAATGAAATACAAGTTTCAAAATATTAATAGCTGGTTACAATATTACAAAGTGCGAAATTATTTCTATTCTAGTGTTCTGTAATGGTTTTTGTTGCATGACGTCAATCATCGGTCTGAAACTCACTCATTTTTCAGTGTCAACTACATGGTTACCTTTAAAAAATACTCTTAAAATATTGACTCGCATAAAAAAATGTCAGCCATAATTTGCCTCTCTGATCATTTATTTACTTCCAGTTTTTTCAATTAAAATAATTAGCTAAAGAATTCGCAATACTAACCATAATTGACGAAACAATTGTACGTATGAAACAGTTAAAGAATAATCTGAAAGTTTCTATGAGAATTCGTAAATTAATCAAATGAATTTATGTAAAGATAGTTTATTTTTTAAAAAAAAAATTATGCAGATTATTCTATTAATCGAAAAATCGTAGAACTTAAGAGCGCCATTATAATTAAGTTCGACAATTTAGACTTATTAATAGAAAAAAATAACTAAGTATCTTCGTTTCAAACATAACTCAACGCCAATACGTTAGAAAATGCTCAAATTTTATTTCTGATTTCATAACAGCTTGCAATATTGTTAGTAAACATTTATTTATACGGAAACTATTATTCAGCAAAGTTCACTAAGCAATTTGCCAACCTGTCGTGCCTTGAAACTAAGGAGTAAATCCAACTTATTTTTGAAAAATTTCGAAACATAAAAAAGCTATTAAATCAATAAAAAAAAAAGAGTCCATAAAATTATGATTCATAATGAAAGGTTACAGTAAAAGGACAGATTCTACAGAGAACTAAACAACATATATGTCAGTATTCTGCACAGAAAAAACTAAACAACAGTTAAAATTTTATCATAATACACCAGACGACTCGCATGAAATAACAATCACGTGTCACGTACACTAAAGATAACGTTACATGTCTCATAAATCGTTAGAAGATTATTATGGTAAATTTTCCTTTACGATTCTAAAACACCCATTAAACATTATTTATTTGAGTATTATATGTTTGCTATCACTATGAGAAATAACTTTATTTTGTTTCTCTTTTAATCTTTCCAAGTATGCCTAAATTTTAATTGATGATTTCCTACAAAATCACTTGATTAGATTTTAAATAATACTAAATTTGAAATAATTGTTATAGGTAAATATTCTTATAAACATTAAAAGTACCATATTGGGTAATAAAGCTTGAATAAAATTTCAGTAATTGACATTTTTATCATACTATATAATTCGACTGCAGATTAATGATCATAACTATATAACAGAACTTTTACTTTCACAGTTTTGCTATCTACAGTGCAAACCAGTTTAGGATATTTTCACCGAAATAGATCGTAAGCATCTCTTGATACAAAATGTTTTTTTATTTATCAAATTAGTCGCTTCCTACTGTACCATCCTTCTCTAAGAATCTGTATTATAAAACTGAAAACAGGATTTGATACAGAGATTATTCACAGAACATTATTGCATACTAAATGTAATATAACAGCTGGATCACAAAGTTAGAATTCTTATAGAGGAATTGATGTGAAAATGAGTTTTGAAGTTAAACTTTGAGTAGTAACATTAATTTTACAGAAACTTTTATTTTAGGCAAAGTAATTAATGCAATTTGAAGTAAAGGGGGTATTGTGTTTTTATTAATAGAAATGAATAGTTCTTTATAGTATGAAATCATACTTTCAATTATAAATAATTTCAAATTGATAAGTAGCCATTTAAAATTTTAACTAGTAAATCAATAAACACATTTGAAAAAAAAATTATACCTCAAGCTTGTATGGCAAACAATGTTAAATAATAAATAACAATTAAGGTAATAAATAATCGTATTTACTGAAAGTCTGTTAAATGATTAATATTTTAAAGTTATAATTTCTTTATCTTAACTATTCTGTTCGATAAATATTCGAACTTCTTTTTAAACTTTTCGCTTTTTTTATTGAACAGAAATTTTAAATTTTATTCACGTAGATGCAAAAAAATTATTTAAAATTTTTTCTCTTTAAATATACAGGTGAAAAATAAACAGTATAATGAAGCTATATATATATATATATATATATATATATATATGTACTTAAAGAGTTTTTACAGATACGATAGAATGCTTCAAAACTCTATTTAAAGCAAAAAGTTATAAAAATTCAAGTGTTTCGAAACATTTACGGTATTAATACAAAAGTTATCAGTTGAAATTTACGCGAGGTTAGTTCACAATGGATTTTTTTCTTCATAAGGAAACATTATTTAGTAACGTATTTTGCGATAACATGTTGTGAAAGTCAAGGCCAAAACAACAGAGAGGGGTCAGTTTTGAACAAAATAATAGAATAATCTCTGTTTGCTTGAATCGTACTCGTCTTTTCTCGAAATAGTAATTACGTATTAAATGTTTTTGTGAATACATAAGCTACTCATGAAATTATCTTTCAGGCGAATTGAAGTCCTTTTTTTATCCCTTTTGTTACAGTCCTCAGATGTTCAAAAAAAGGGGAAAAAACATGTAATTGCTTGCATTTAAATGTTTACAAAATCATAACATTCAAAATCAAACACACTGATACTCGTAAACATTTTACGAAGACCATATCATAAAAATTAAAATTATGCAATAATACTCCAATTCACCTTTAAATCCCGTGACCGGAGTATTTGAAAATAAATTTATAAATATATAAATACATAATATTATTCGTATTTTTACATAGTATACATAAAAATAAATATGACCTACTACTTAAGTAGATGTATTATATCTATGTTCAAAATATATTATAATATATATGTTATAATGCATATTTTACTTTAAAACCCTTTAATTGGTTACAAAAAAAAAGAAATTTGAACTCACCTCTTCCAATATAAAATGATTCCAAAGACGATTATGTTTTTGGAAAAAAAAATTTTAACAATTGAAATCTTACCTTTTTTTAAAGAGAAATATTAAACATTTCAAAAAATAAACATTACTTAAAAAAATTATTTTTATTTCAGTTCCTCCTTTTCGATTATTGACACTAAAATAAAAAATATAAAATACATTTGACTCAGAAGTATATAAATAATAATTAACAACCTTCTCCAGTCGTGGCACACATTTCAAAATATGTCGCTCCAATTGATTCGGCATATTTCAGAGCTTCTTTCTCTGTCACTTCTCTTGTTTCAGAAAGATCTGTTTTGTTTCCCAATAACACGAAAATGCATTCATCATTTGCATTCTGTTGGACACCTGTGAAATGTCAATAAATTCAATAAATAAATAAAATGTACTGATTTGTAACAATTAAAGTCAGTTAACAAATATTATTTAAGAAATATACCATTATAAATAAATGTAAATGGAGTCGGAAAAATCTTTTATTTCAATTATTATTTAATCATTCAAAAATTTCTAATGTGACATTATAAATATTAATAGAGAAAAAGTTCAATTTATAAGCAGAATATTATCTAAAGTATAAGGAAAACATATAAAAAAAACGTTTTACACCCACACACACACACACACACACACACACACACACACATATATATATATATATATATATATATATATATATATATATATATATATGTGTGTGTGTATAGTAAGAAAAAAAGATAATTTTCTTTCAAAATAATGCATACAATTATAAAGTTATTTAATATATTATATTACATAAATGTATAAATAAAACTGTAGAATTTTTATTCTAGTATATCACAATCATTTTTTAAAAAAGACAAAATTTAAGAATGTAAAAATAATCCATAAATTAATTTATATCTCAATTTATGTCAAATTGCAAACTTAATAGATGTGATAATATCTTAAGATTTTTGAAAAGTATTTCTCTCTCATAATACTAAATTTTGTAATAGATAATAGCATATTTTTAAGTGTTAATAATTTTTTTTCCAGTGAATTACCTCAAGTTCTTAAGATTAAAGGCATCATATCACATTTTAATGAGGTTTCTCTCCCCTTTATCTAATGTATAATAAAACGCTAACTCATAAACTATATTCTGATAAAACTTGAAAATTCCAGTTTGTAAACTTTAATCATATTGCGTATCTTGGTACTTGAGATAATCAAAGTCGAGGAAATTTTAAAATCATATACAATCAAATTAAATCATATTTTACAATAAATAAAATATTCTTCATTAAAAAATTCTTATAAATATACCATTAATATATGATAATATTAATTAACTTGAATCATAATAATATGATTTAAGTTCTTTTATAGTAAGGTTACAGAAATCATTATAAGTAAGTGTTCCTATCAGTTATCGTAACGTAATGTAATGTATCGGTTCTTTTTCGTCTCGCTAAGCGAACTTACTTTTATAAACTTCAGAAACTAATTACATCCCGGTTCTCATCAACATCTACATTTATTTTCATACATATTTTTGAGATATTAACTACTTAAAAATTGTTATAAAGCATTTTATATGATGAAATAAATAATTAAGGTTAACTGATTATATAATAATTAAAGACTACCCCTTTGTTCAAATTTTAATCTAGATAAATGAGATTTGAAGAAAGTTCAAAAACATTTTATGCTTCGACTAGGAACAGAAAAAATACATCTACACTGCTGGCCAAACAAAATGCAACACCCAGAAGTACCGGAGATTATTTGGCGAAATTTATTTGGCAGATAACATGTTGCACAAAGATTAAACGATTAAAATTACAGCCTCTTGTGATGTGAGGATGATAACAAAATCAGTAGTTAGTGTAGCCGCCATTGTTGACTATAATCACTGCCACACGCCTCGGTATAGAATCAGAGGCTTTGGATGTATTCTTGGGCTACAGTGGTCCATGCGGCTTCCATATATTGCCAAAGTTGATCTGGTGTAGCAGCGGATGGTGCATTCCGGGCCAGTCGTTGTGCAAGCAGGGACCATAAATTTTCGATTGGTGATAGATCGGGAGAACAAGCAGGCCAAGGAAGCAATTCAATCTGATGGGTAAAGAAGAACTCTTGAACGTTACGTGCCACGTGTGGTCACGCATTATCCTGTTGGAATATGGCTGATGGCAAGCGCTGAATGTATGGGAGGACCATGGGTTCCAACACCTCAGAGATGTAACGCTGCCTGTGCAGTGTACCGGTAATTCGTACTAGAGGGGTGCGGGAGTGAAATCCAATACCACCCCAAACCATGATACCTGGTGCAGGACCAGTGTGGTGTTGCATAACACAACAGTTCAGCAGCCTCTCACCACGGTGTTTCCAAACTCGAATCCGACCTTCGTGATGTTGCAGGCAGAAGCGGAATTCGTCAGTAAACACAAAGTCGTTCCATTCCGTTGTCCATGTCCGCCGTTCATCACCCCATTGGCGGGGCAAACACCTGTGGTTTCGAGTCAAGGGTAAAAGAAGCAATGGACGCATTGAGGACATTCCACTCTGCTGCAAACGGCGTCGAATGGTACGAGCGGACATCGAATGATGCATAGCAGCCTGAATCTGTTGTGCTATGGTTCGTGATGTGGCTGCGCGATCCATCACTGCCATGCCCACAATCTGCCTGTTATCACGGGCAGTAATGCAACGAGGTGGGTGCAATCGGCCCCGTCGGTCCGTCGTTCTCTCCTGCATCCAGCGATCACAGATCTGCATCACAGTTGCTTGGTTCTGTCCAACACATTGACCGATTTCTCTGAAGGATAATCTGCAATCCCTATAGGCTACTCTTCTTCATCGTTCGAATTCAGAAACTTGGTCAAAAGACGCTCGATGTCTTACACGAGGCATAGGTAAACAGCTTACGCAAAAAAAAAAAAACCGCACGAAAAACAATTACCGTACTTCAAATCGCCAATCTGTTCTCCCCTTATATAGCTCTTGCGAGTGGCGCTACGATCGTCCATGATGTGTGTCTGCGCTGCAATGCTAATGATTTGCATAGTTCATCGTCGCAAACGCATGATATAAATTTCACATGATTTGCATGCTTCCTTCAGGGTGTTGCATTTTGTATGGCCAGCAGTGTATATAATACGAAGATTTATTTATGCTTAGTATCTTAGAAATTTAAACTGTGCATTAACACAAATATTATTAAATTCTATTTGGAATTGTTTTCAAAATATATATTCCTAAACTTGAGAATATGTAACTAGTAGTATAAAAGTTGTATATTTTAAATAATACCCCCATATACACCCCCATACATATATATATTGCATTAGTAGAAAACATTGTCTGGCCATGAGGAAGAACCCTAAAACCAAAGTCCCTTGTAACTATATGATCTCCCCTGTCTACAATGGTTGCGTGACACTGTCTGTTCACACTCTATACCGAATTATCCAACAGTTCTTGAGAAAAGAATTGGCATTCTTCAAGGAGCATCTGTTTCATCTATCTTATATTCTCCGGAGAATACAATTTTGTTGCCAAGCTTCTCCCCAAAAGCACCCCACACATGTTCGATTAGATATAAATCAGGGGAACACGCTGGCCAATCCATTCTTCAGATGCCCTCACCTTCTAGAAGCTCCTCAACAGCAGAGGTTCTGTGTGGACTTGCATTGTCATTCAAAAAAATAAAAACTGGACCAATGACATTTTGGAACAGATGCATGTGTGGGAGGATAATTTAACTGCAGTAATGACCTCCACTAAGGGATCCTCTGTCGAAAATATGGAACTTCATTCGTCCATTCAACATAATGCTTCCCAACACAAGCACTTCAGGAACACCCCAATGATCTCTTTCCCTGATGTTAGTAGGATGAAGCTCCCTCCATATTAACTGGCACCGAGAATCTTTAATCAGACTCAAACGATTTTCATCAACAAACAGAGTGTGACTCTATTGATGATATGAAAGTCCCGTCTATTGATGAGATGAAAGATGACTCTGTTGATGAGATGAAAGATGAGATGCCCGTCTTTGTGTTCTTGACATCGCTATAAACGGTGCCGCCGATCAGCTGTTCTTAATAGTATGCAGCGCTTAGGACGACGGGCAAATAGGCCGCCTTTATGTAGACGTCTAGCCTCATTAAACCCTGATATCGGTCGTCTGGTTGCCGTACGCATCTGCTGAGCAATGTTGTCTGATGTCTGGTTCCATTTTTTTGTTTTGCCTGTACAATGATATACTGGCCATCACTTGCAATTGTTTTCCTCTGCCGACCTTCTCTAACTTATTTTACAGCTGTACCTATCATTTGACACGCTTTCCAAGCTCTTGAAACTACACTTTTGTAACTTCCAAACTCATGTGCAACACTCGTCAAACTACACCCCTCTTCACACTTGCCTATCATTCTATCACATGTAAAGGCATCCTGGCTGTTTCTTGTTGCCATTATGAACGTACGATTTCACTTTAACTTACAGGAAATGTTTGGAAATGTATCTTTTCTCCTTTTTAAATTGCCTTGGCACTAAGCGCGCGCATTCCACGAGTTTGTATGCTGTGACGCTCCCCCTGATGTCATAGTGTTGATATTTGCATATGCATCACTTTTCACTGTACAGGACGAAAAAATCTCTATTCAACCACACAGTGGTTGAAAAATGCATTTGTTGCTTAAGTTTTGCGCATTAGTGTATATAAGAAGGATTTTTTTCAAGGTCTGATCGGTAGCAAAATGAAAACAGTGGTTAAAATCAAAACTGTTTGATTTGTGACATTTAGGTACACCTTCAAACTATTTCTCTTCATAGTCGTCGCTCCGACTGAGATATTTGTCGAAGCATGGTACTAACTTTCCAAAATCCTAGTCATAGAAGGCAGACGCTTGTGCGTGCAGCCAGTTCTCTACACTAGTCTGCAGTTCGTTATCTCAGCCAAATTTTTGCCTTCCTAGCCAGCGTTTCATGTGAACAATGGGATCAAAATCGGAGGGAACCAATTTCAAGCTGTATGGTGAGTGATCAAACACGTGTCCCCTTAAAAACGCCGTAGGATAGTCTTTGATGCAGCTGCAGTGTACAACCGCTCATTGTCTTTCATGAAAGTGTTTCTCCGTACATCCCTCATTCGTTGATCACTTACGGGTGCTTTGCACCCTCAGTATGCAGAAATCAAATGATATGCCACACTTTACACTTTGCGAGGGTCTCTGTTGTTCGAGGTATGTTTACGGGCTCGCTGCGTGCTTAGAACTGACAACTGCAACCTGACGCGATCGACGGTCATACTACAGACACTGCGCATTACATATGTGCACATTGTCATCGGATTTTCAAGTGAGTGTTTATTTAGCGACCGATTGGACCTTGAAAAAAAATAACTCTCGTATATATCAGACTGAGTCTAAATTCTTATCGTATTTACATCAAGGAAGTAAAATCTCAAGAAAAACATAACCGAAGACCTTATCAATAGAAGTAAATTCCATCATGCTGGAAAGTAAATTCCATCATGGAAGAAATTCGAATTGTAGCATCTCCTCGAATATCCAACAGACACTCAATATGATCTTGCGTTATAATAATCCAGGCTTGACAACTAGTTTCGAGGGCTGGTAAAGATGTAGCCACTGTTTTCACATGTTCATATTTCGGAAATAATTTTATCGGTGTGCTCCCTGTCATGATATGGTCCAAAAATCGGATATTTTGGGAGTTGGAGAGCAATAGTTGGCCCATTATAACTCGTCGTTGCAATTTCAATGAAATTATAAAGATAGAGAACGTCTCGACAGTGCCTGAGCACCAACCCGAGCTAGTGGATGTTCGATTGAGAGTGCTTTGTTTAAGCCCTAGTTCTACCAATAGCTAAGCTCGTGACAGCGCTGGTGATGTATATGTATGTATATATATATTAGTATTTCTAAAAACATTTCAGATATTTCTGCTCAAGTGCATAGTTTTTGTGAGTATCAAATCATCATTATGATACATGAAAGAGTTTATATTTCATTAAATTTCATAAAACATTGCCAGGAAAATATTTTGAAATGATAATAACAATATATACTTTTTAACACGTTAAGCCCCACGCTGACGGTGCAAATATCACCTATGAGACCAATGTTCGTGTTTTCAGGATTTTCGTTAAACTAATTTGTAATTTATTATCTTGTTGGTTTATACATATTGATTTTACCTTCTGTCTGTTTTTTTTTCTCGTTCCCACAGGTGATAAACAAAAATAGAAAAATATTTAAACTAATCAGTCCGCATCAAGGTATGATGTACCCTGGGACCGAATGATCGGCTAGCATATTCAAAATTCATGATATACGTGTTCATGGGTGAAGACATGACGCTAAAAAAATGGACGCAAAATGTCTACCAGTGGTCATTCAATTCGAATGAAGAAACTGAAAATGACCACCGGTGGGCAAATGGCGTGAAATGTGTTTAATGCACTGCCACGAATGAAAAATGTAGTAAAACACTGATTTATCTTTAAAATGTCTTTCCACTCATAAGTCGGTTCAGATTGTATGAAACAGATATCAATTTTTGTCATTAAAAACAACCACAAAATTATTTTAGGATCATATATAGGGAAACATTATTTTTAATATTTGCGTTTTTTTTACATTTGGATTCAACAGAAAAGCAAGAAACGTGGGGAAGAACAATGAAATTGATTAATAAATAACAAAGCAGTTGGGATATATATAAGAATGTAGAATTAGCCAATAATAAGAGTTCAGTGAGGAAATTTTTTTAATACAGATCGATATTACATCCTCTCGACATCATCGATTCACATTAAAAACCCGGGGTGTGGAAGTTAGGAGAGGGGGTGCCAGCTCAGGTGTCGTCCTCGGCACTTGACCGAGGTTCAAAATTACGAGGTCCGTCGTCAATAGCCCTCGTGTTTCTTCTAGTGCGACGTTAATTAAAACTTAACTAAACTAAAACTGATCACATGAAAAACCGGATTATAGACAGCGGTTTGTGATATCTGTCCTTAATGAAAAAGAAGATATATTATTATCTTGTAAAAGATCTACACAGCTCGTATACAAATATTTAACATCTCAAAAGAATGTTCCATTCATTCTCGGTGCAATTCAAGTCGAACTGTCTTAATGTCATTTTTAAACAAAGCAGTGTTTCATAGTCACTACGCGAATTCTACTACTATAATAACCTCAACGCGAATTCTTTAAATTTTCAAATTTATGTTCATGAAAACAGTATCAAGAATCTCGAGGAATAAATTGAGACGTCATTTCAATAGTACACTTCCAAACTACTATCTTACTATATCTGTATGCATGATTTTCTTGAATACTATTAGCTTGACGACTAGGTCTAGGCATTCGTCAGACCAATAGCCATCGGAAATATGAAGTACCTAGCCATTATTTTGTAACATAGGCTATTTGCTAACCTTCTATAACAAACATCTGTGGTTACTTTTTGATTATATATTTTTCATTTATATGACATTCACTTTATCCTTTCCAAAGAAATGAAACTGAATTATGCAAATTAGGTATATGTTAGAACTGCAGTGAATAGATGTATTGAAGTTCATATAAAAGTGATGGAGAACTGAAATGGAGGAAGGAGAAAGATATCAAGAGTGTGAAGAAAATGAATAGCTAACGGGAGTTGCTTGCGTGTCTATGTGATCAAGAAGGAATTAGGACCCGACGCAGACTGATCAGAGCTACTGCCATAAGGTTAATTCAGCTTACGGACCCAAGAATCTGCATCAAAGTTTACAATGATAATTATAGAAATACTTAGTAACCACGTTGAGGGATAGTGAACTAATAAAGGGCATTTCCCTTTTTATACAAATGAAAAATAAGGCTTTGAAGATTACTTTGACTATTTCATTTGAGCAAATATAGATGTGTTTATACATTAAGTAATAAAATTAATATGGAGGACGCGAACCGAAACAGTGACACGTCATAATTTTTCGAAGAAAAGTAAAGTCCAGCTGAAATGATCTGAAACTTATAGTTTAAAAGGTCTTCATTATGGGGTAAAGTATCAAGGGATTATAAATCACTAGTCAACTTGTATATTGCTAATTAGCATATAGCAGTATGAGAAGCAATTGGCACGATATCGCTTTTTCTACCATCACTGCTTTAGGTCGGATGAAAGCTGATGTGAAGTATTATTCTTAAAGACCCAGAAAACGATCGTTCCGAGTGTTCATGAACTTCGGACGCTTATTTACTTGTCTTCGTGACATTGTTCGTCGTGACATAAGCGTAAATGCAAAACATTTACGCACACACATGAGGCTTCTTCCAAATGCCTCTATCCTCTTTTGCATTACCTTATTATCAATTTTCGCTTAATTTCATTTAGAAGATATCATCTATATATTTTTATATTCAAAATGTGTTAATTTATAATACTTATTGGAATTAACACATTTTAAAATATAACCCACAAATGCTTGTTTTAAATAGAACAGATTATTTTTGTATCTAGTTTGTATGTTGAAAGTACTTGCATACAGCTTTTTCCCTACGAGCTAGATTCGTGTGTATATGCTTGTCGCACATACATATTTAATGACTGTACGTTATTCATTTTACCAAACATGTTAATTTTCCTGTTTATTACTTTACTTTTAATCCACAGTGTACCACCGAAAATTTTACAAATCTTCTTAAAGTCAAAGATATATTAATTTATTAATATTTATAAATACTTACTGACAACCCATGCTTGCAAATCAAGAAAGGATTGTTTTGATGAAATATCAAACATGCACATTGCTGCTTTTGTAGCTTTGTAAAATATAGGACCCTAAAATTTAAAAAGAAAATAAATAGCTTCAAAATTCGGGTATTCTTAGTTTTCTACAGTTTAAAACAAAAATGAATTCTCTCTCTCACTGGAGTATTACCTAGTTGATATTTAAGATTCTAAGTTCTAGGCTGTTCAGAAATCTAAAGCGGCATCTTCGTGATTATCATGAGAAAAAGAAAAATTTATTTTACTATAGTAAATAATTAACATAACTGTGTTTAAGAACAATCCTTAAGATCTTTTGTTTAGTTCATTGTTCTTCTCTTTTTTTCCTGTTTACAATGAAAATTATATCTATGCTGACCTTACCAGAATTTACGTTCTTAAATGAATACCACTGTTTCCTTGTTGTAGTGCAGTGACATGATAATGACCGTTTCAAGGCATAAATAATTCTGTAACTCAAAGCCTTTATTTAACTTGCATTTTTTGTAGGTCACTGACACAAAATGAATTACGTATTTGAAAAACGTGCCAAAGGGCAATGATATATATTTCTATAAAAATCGCATGCTATTCATTAGTTCATTTTTTACATCAATATTATTTAATTGATAATTTTTTTATTGTAACTAACTAAAACTATTAGGATTGAAGATAAGCAAATCCAAAACTATTAAGTATAATTCTGGTAGAAAGACAATTACTCTAATGATTAGCAGCAAATCTGAAACCTAGGTTGCTACTGAATCCCTCGATATTGCAAGTGATTTGCAAAAGTAGAACGTGAATTCTTTCCTGTTAACTAAAACTAATCAAACCACGAAATACGTTCAACAACATTTATAAGATATTCAGGCTCATGTTATGAAAGGAATTTTTGTTTATCCCGTGGTAATGTGTATGTATTTCCAATCTATATCTCTATATAAAATATTTCCAGGATATAAATATTTTTCTTTACTCAGTTACCTTCAGATTTATACACTATATGGTTCTATTCAGAAAATTTCCAATCCAGTACTGCTTAACGATAAAAAAAATTTTGAACAACACTCCTAATAAAATGATGAATGCATTGCAGAAAATAATAAGTGGAGTATGAATGTTATACATTATTTCTCAAACGTATACTCGATGCACAATCTCCTTATTTTCGTATGTATAATGTATATATATATATATATCAGATTTTATTTATAGCATAAGTAAATAGTACGGTTGTTTATTTAAATTTAGATTAATTATGCAACAGTTTTGCATTTTCAACTATGGTTGACACCAAAAATTATCTAAGAACAAACTATATCACCATATCAATTTATCTAATAAGATGGGGTTTTACTTACCATACACCTATATCGATCTTCCCCACATGTGTCCCAAATCTGTAGGTCTACCTTGTAATTACCAATAACTCTGAAAATGAAAAAGATAAGAATGCATAAGTATAAAAGAGTAATGGTTTAAAATGAGATTACATCAAGCTTAATCTTTATATGCCCTCTTTTCACATTTCTACATTACTTTATTGTTAAGCATTAATCATATTATATTTCTATGTCCTCTTTCTGAAGGCAAGAACATTTCTTGAAAAAACTGATTAAGTACAGGAATCTCAGCAAAATAATTTAAATTTGATATAAAAATGAAGAATGGAGCATAGAAGTCTTTTTAAAGTGAAATATCAATTATATACAACTTCTAGTAAAACAATTGCTTTAAAAAACGGTTTGTTACGCTCATATACAGTGTAAATAACAAGTTATCTCTATAAGTAGATTATGTCACACATTCTCACACTTCGTAATCATTAAAGCATAAATGGTTCTACTAGTTTCTTTTCTTTTAAATTTTTATTGGCACATTCAAAATTGAATGCTTTTGAGATACAAATACAATACAGTATCTGACGAACCACTGTTTAGGGTTCTTGAATATCATTCAAGATGCAAGCAGAATTTAAAATATTGAAAATGTTAAGGATAGCATTAAATAGGTACAAATATTAAACTTAAATCTGAATTTCTAATGAATTGGTACAACGCTTAGCTAACTTATATAAAGCACTCATACTATTAATAAATAATACAAATGTCCTTTGTAGATCCCACAAAACAATTGTTGGGTATTTCAACATAGTTTTCGATAGTAAATAATAATTCAATAAATAAGGTTTTTGATTGAATTAGGTTTTAGGTCAAAAAAATAATAATTAACGTTTTACTTAAATATCCTACTAAAAATTTTCTCCAATCAAAATTTCTTTTTTCTGATATGTATAAATACCAAAAATGAAAATTTAATCTTCTTTGGAAACGTAAGAAACGAAATCAAAAGAAGAGACAGCAAAGTTTCTCTAATTCAAAATAAAAATTATTATTATTATCCCTGACTTCTTTAAAATATGTTAAATCACTAAGAAATGTTTCACGTTAATTGGATATTCGTATATTATTCAGTAATTCATGGCAAAAATATCGTGATGTATATCAGAGTTTACGCTCACATAAATAGTATCTTTTTTCTCCTGAAGTTTTATTTAACAACAAGCAATTTAAAGTGTATAATTTTCCATACAGCATATTCAAAAATCTTACTATATGACTTTTTTTTGAAAAGTACAGAAAACCATAGAGAAATGTACATGCATCATATTTTTAAAACAATTTATGTATTCATTATCTCATCACTAAGTACTTTAAGATTAATATATTCTTAACATTGATTACGTTATAAAATCAATAATGATAGTTACTAGTGCTCTAAAGAATTAAAGCGTTTTTACTGCTTTACCTAGTTACATATATTGATATGATATCAACAGACTGTGTAAAGGTTTGTATGGAAAAAAAGAAAGAAAAGCTGAAAAATTGATTTGATATATTGTTACTAAATTTTATTTTTTAATTTAATAATTAAGATGATAAAACTGAAATATTTATTTTTAAATAGGTAATCTGAATTTAAAATGGAGCAAAATGGCATAGATTTTCAGAAGCGCTGTTTGAATTTTGTTTATTAAAATATTAAACAGAAATTTAAATAAGATTTAGTTTGAATGCAACCATATTTGAAGAATTCTATTTAAATATCATCAATTATGGTGACATTAAAAAAAATTCCGAAATTGCTCCGTTTTAAAATTTTTGTGAATTACATCGAATTCTTCACATATTACGAAATACACGGAATTTATTTTTTTAATTATACTGTAGTCATGCTATCAACAGAAAAGTCTAATTTCCTCAATACTATTAATTCGAAACATCTTTGTAAAATACAAAAATAATAAAACTTGCTTTTTGAATATCCGAGAGAGGGAAATATAGGGCATCTTAGGTCATGAAATGAGACTTTCTATGCGAATACAAATAATGTGAGATAAATCTTTCATTTTAGTCATTATTGAAAATTTGGTGAGTCATAAGAGAATAATTTCAGAATGATTGCATTTGTGTTCTTCTATATTTACGTCATGTTCAGGAAAGTTGTCCTAATTCAATTCGAATAATTATTTGCTTCCCTGTATCTTAAAGTTATTATGATCTGCGTCTGATCAGCGAACTTATGAAGAACCCAAATAAGGAACTTCATTTTACATAAAGTTAGATTCTAAAAAAAACTTATGTGTTAATAAAATAATAGAAGTTTTGAAGTGTATACAATCTAAGTACTTGGCTATGGTCTTATAATATAAATGCATTAATTTATCGTTTTAATTTACTGTGGCCTTTCCTATATAAAAAAGGATCCTTATTCCAAATCTATAGTATTCAAAAGCATTTAAATCATTGGGTAAGCAATTTTTAAGTATCTTTAGCTGGAGTATGGACCTATTTTTTGCTTAAATATTTATTCAAAATATTGTAATGTTGAGATTAAATGATAATATCGCACATAAAAACAATACGAGGATTATACAGTAAAAGGTCTCGAAAGTTTGAACCTTGGTCAAGTGACGAGAATGACAACTGAGCTTACATACCACTCTCTTTACTTCCATATCATCCCAATGTGAGGACATTGAAATTCGATAGATTTAACATTCATCAAGACTCGAACCCACGACTCTACTTAACGAACATCGCCTATATTATTAACATATCAAATTGTTTTAAGGGGTGTCAGGACCCTTTAAGCTTCGAAAAATGTGTCTAAAATGCCTTTTATTTAAACTTCTGTATTATGCATAACAATCAACTGAAATGGATGAAATTTTTTTTATGAGTTTCAAATGGTTTCATATGTATAATTTAATAGTTAAATATAAAAATTTATTTTTTTAAAAAAAGTTATTTGCTGTATTTTGAAGACTTAATTTTTTTTCTTCTGGAAATGAGAGTTTCACTTCAAATTAAACGTACAGTTCAAATATTATGCGAATACCATCAAAATAGTCTCAAATTAAACCTAACATTTGATTTCAGGTGCTGAACCTATTTCTTTTCCAAAATACTTTGTCAATATTTTTTAAAAAAGTTTAAAACTTGAAAATTGTAAATTTTTGAAGTTTTTGAAAATTAAAAAAAATTTTAAAAAAATATTTTCCATCAAATTACTTTAAATTTAGCTTTAGCATCTAGAGAATAGTAATTAGAAGATATGTACAAGTTTTCATCCATTTCTAATTATTAGTATTTCATACGTCTTACGTGAAAATTGAAAAAAGCATGTTTTGAGAAAAATTACTTTAAAGTTAAAAATTTGAATAATTTCACACCCACTATAATAGCCAACATAAAAAACCTCTCATTTCATAATTAAGTCATTATTTTACAAATACACATTATATATATAGTATTAATTTGGTTTAATTCACTTTATGGGCCACAAATGTCATAAAGAAAGACTATTGAGTTATTTCGACATTTTTGGCATTTGAAAATATACACACATTTACAAAATGTGACAGTATTAATGACTTAACTTTAGGTTTAAGTTATACAAAATAACTTCTTAAAGGTGCATAACCACTTTATATACCTTGTGTAGAATATAAAAAAAGTAAAAGAAAAAAAAATTGGAATATATTGTAAATCTAAAATTTAGAATAATTTAAAACTTATTTAGTTACTCATCAAATAAAGCATTCATAATTTTAAAAAAAATCTTAATTTTAACAATTAACAGTGAACATACAACCAACAGAATTATTTGATTTATTATGTAATCCTAAAAAGATTAAAAAAAAGCTTCACAGCAGTTGAGATATTTTTCTAAAAGCATACATTTCAATAAAGTAATGCAGTAAAATTATAAAATATAAGGTACAAATTATACATAACATTATTTAAAAGCTTATTCAGACTATTATATATAAATTATTGCATGGTATATCATTATGACATTTCAAACTATTACAAACAATGTCACATTAGAAATGAACAGCTCAATATTTAACTGTGAAAAATATAATTTTTATTCCACTAATGTGGAAAAAAACATTTAAAAACCTCCTGGCACATAAACATCTCCTTCTTTCATTCTCATGTTTTCATTATCTTTTATAACTTTCAGTCTTTTTGTTTTCCGAGCTTCATGTGACTGTTCGCTTACACGTTTTTCGGCTTTCTTGATTCGCAGTTTATCCAAGATTTGAAAATGCATTTTCATTTTCTTATTAATGAGCAAATCTAATTTTTTTGCTACTGAAACTAAGGAACTTTGCCCATCATTGTAAACACACGTACCTAAATAGGCAGCAATTTCTGCCACATTACGACCACATCCTACAACTTTTGGGCAAAACTTCCAAATTAATGAGTTGAGAGACTCATTAGGATTTTGTGTTTTCCCACCTAAGCACTTTTTCAGAAGGGAAGGATGAGAAAGATCTTTGAAAACAGGCTTAATGACCTCCATCACAGCTTTGGGGACCGAATTCTTGTGTTTATATTCATGCTTCTTATTATCACATTCTGCATTATTATAACGACACCAAGAATTCGGACCTTTCGGACAGAACCAATGCATGGGTTCCTTATCAGTGCTGCCTGAATGTGCCCAGATGGACCAAATAGCTGTCCTCATGCTTCTCACATCAGTACTGTTCCCTCGGATGGCATTACCATAGTAAGTGGTCAGCTTATTAATTAAGACGTCTGTTAGTCTTCCTTTTCCCCCAATTGTTTTTCCATCAGAAAGTTTTTTATTTCCCTGCAATGCTTTGAGTTTTCGTAGTCTGCTGCCCATCCTTTTCTGCACATGGCCAACACACTCGATTTTTTCTAATTGCACGTCTTTCCCATATGGGTATTCATTTGACAGCGCAAGAAATGTTTTACTGTCTCCATCACCTATATATCGTAAATATTTGGCATTGTGCTTCTGTTGGGATCTGAGAAAAATGCGTTTCATACCATCTACTTCCATTTTACCTGCAGAACCGGAGTGATTTTTTTTACATACAGGTTTATGTTTAGATAACCACTGCAAGTAGGTGGGTCCAAATTTCAATCCTTTATATGAAACACATCCTTTGCAAAAAGACGACATCACCTCAATGTCAACAACCTTGCCAGACTCGGCACCAACTAGAGTGCATACGCCAATCAATGACATATGCCCCCTCGTCTTCCAAGTACCATCACCGCTAACTGTGAGTGTATTTGGATTTTCGGTCAAAGATTTTTCTTCCAAAACTGCGTTTTTCATGGAAGCAAGAGCTAAGTCTTTCGTTGAGCTCAAAATTTTAGTGTTTATGAGGTCGTATGTCTTTTGTGATATCGGGGAAGGCAAACTCATTACAGAACAAAAAGTTTGAAGAGCAGTCAAACCTTCACCTATGCTCCGCATAGCTAAAACAGATCTTCTGTTAATTTCTGGCACATTCTTTTTTACACCAATCATTGGACAACTTCGAAAGTTAGACGAATAATCACATCTCGAACAATGAACTTTAAATAATGAATATAGTCCAATTTTTGATTTTTCAGTCAGAATTAATGGAGATTGGCAATTCTTGCACATGGCAGTATCATTAAAAAACTTTAAAAATGCTGATACGTCAATCATGCGATATCCATTAAAGTTTTCACATGTTTCTGTTTCTACATTTTCATAATGAACAAAAGAAGTAGATAGTTTTTTTGATGAAGCGCTGACTTTTTTTTCAACTCGGGCAAAAAACTTGCACCCATCAATATTTTCTTTTTGGAGAAACTGATTACCACAAAACGATCTTTTTGATCGCGTTTTGTTACCTTTTCTCTTATTACCCATAGTAATTACGCTAAAATTTGAAAGAAAATAGGTTCAAATAGCTGCAAATAAGTACATAAAATTCTAATCAAAAATTCTCGCACACTTGTAAACAAACCATGAAGAATGTGGAACATGGGGAAATTTAGTTGTTTATTTCCTACTTTACAGAAAAAATATTTATTAAAAACTGAGGCCAAATTAATTGCGAAAAATCTTAAGATTAAACTAGAGTGCGGGAAAGCAAAACAAGAACTAAAGTGGGTGTGTCAGCCGCCATGTTTTTGACCACACCCACACTGGGATTTTTTTCGCAAAAGTGACTTCGTTTTGAATGGCTATAACTTTGCAACTAATAGGAATATCAAAACACTATTGGTACCAAATTATTCAGAATAATCCAAATTATATAAAAAACTTATTTTTAGAAAATCGATTTTTTGAAAGTTTTAAGGGTCCTGACACCCCTTAATGTCAGTACTGAAAAAGAAACTTCTACAATTTTCTGAGAAATTTACTTTTTTATTTTATTTAATTTTGAATACAATGTTACAATTCATTTTTTTAATTATCTAGAACTAAATTTTTTGCTTTAATTTCATGCAATAGTTGAAAGATAAAGGGAGAGAATGAACTCGATAAACAACAAAAATACTTTGAAGATTATCAACAAACAAATAGTATTTACATAATGTATATAGCAGCTTAGTTTCAAATAGATGAAACTATATTATAAGTCTTTGTGAGTTTAGTGCTTTTATTGTTTTAGATTTTTTTTTACCTTTAACCAGTCATTTAACAAATGAATCATTTTCTTCATTAATCAGCTTTTACATAAAATACCACTTTTGTAGAACAAATGGAGAGAAGGTATTACAACGCATGAAACATGACATCACATAAAATTCGCAGAATGTATGTGATTATGAAGGGCATATACTCAAAGCCATATGAAGTGTGTAATTTAAGGAAGTAAAATGTTAGGAGAGGGATTGGTTGCTTATTAACGTCACACTCAGAAGCAACATGAGGATTATTGGTGACGGAGCCGTCGCAAATAGTGCTCAAGATAGATCGAGTAAGAAGACATAAAGCAACGAAAAGAATCCTTTTTACACATATTTAACGATGATCTGTTCATAAAATTGCAATTAAAAATGTTTACGATAATAATATACAATTAAATGTTTATTAAACTCATAAACAAATTATAACAGATTTTAACTTCACTAAAAATTAAAATTGAATTGTCAATTTTTGTAATTATTTAATGGTAGACAGAATTTATTGGTGTTAAAACATCTATTACATATTTTTTTCAAATTCCATTTGAATAAATGATAATATCATAGGGAATTTTAAATACATAGATTGATTATAAATTCTCTTTTCTAATATCGTGAAATGTACTTAAATTCCTCAAGCATATTCTTTGTTCCATTACAAAACTAATAATTTTTTTTCAATTCGATACAAAATCATTAACATAGATATTACGACTTATATAACGGTCAGTGGGGCTGAAATAAAAAATGTGCTTCGAAATTCTTTATACGAAATGTGAAAATATTCATTGAAAAGCATTTTATATAATAAATAAAATTAAATTCTTTTAATATTTTTAGAAATTATTCATACTAGTATATTCGCGATAAATATAATAAGAATTCTTGCAATCATTAAAAAAATTGTAATTATTAAACCCCTTGAGATAAAATAAGTCTTTCATAAAGTTTCAATGTCAAATTGCCATTTTTTCATATCTAAAAGTTCTTAATATCACGTACGTGTAAGATTTATGCGTTTGTCTACAATCGTAGACTGTATTAAGTAAACATAAAAGTAAAGTATAGTAAATGAAATTCATACACCCACAGATGTAGATAAAGATGTGATTCCAGCATGTTTAGGTAAAGACAAATGCTTAAATAAAAATGCGCATAGTTTATTCACTTTGATCGAATATTATTTAAAAGTAAATTTCGGTTAAGGGGCTTACATTTTTCCAGGCTCAGGTATATGTTATTTTAATAAAAATTAATTTAAAATTATCAAAAATTACTATGCAAAAATCTGAAAGTACATTAGAAAAGTGATAACTTGTTTCACGGCTCCATTAACAAATTACATACTAAAACGCATTTTCTTAAAATTAAAAAATTATACAATGAGGCTTGAACTTTAAGAAGAAATATTTTGTTAATATTTACTTTGAATAAATTAAAAAAATTTACATTTTATAGAAAATAGATCATTCAACAACTTATTAAAAGATTCGTTTTTATCATTCAAATTAATTACAACTTGTAACATAGGCAATTCGAGAAACTTCCCTAAATTAACATCTGAGGTTTCTTTCTGACATTATATTAAAGATTCCAGCTTCTTTCCAATCAAAGGAAGCATAATGTTTCAAACAAAGTAAATTTTAGAAGTTCAGTGAATAGATTAATCATCGTATAAAAACGACAGAGATTTGAATTGGGAGCGAGGAGGTTATGGTAATAAGAAAAGTGCTGGTGTGTTGCGCGTAGGAGTTTTCTTCAATGTCTGCAAGATTTGTTGCGACGAAGTCCCAACGCTATCTGGCCTATTTACTCTCATCGTATTCCGGTAAGCGTATTCTTTGCTATATTACAGAAGTTGTTAGTACTTGCAGCCTTCTCCTCATTAGAGAATCAATAAACTCTATTTTGAAACAAAATTGACAATTTTAATTACTTTATCTGTGTGGTTGAACTGAAGTTAAAATTCAGATTTGTGATTCGATTAGCATTTAAGATGACAAACGAGACGGGTAATAGGATTATGTCAGAAGATTAAACTTGAAAATTTTATTATTTGAATTTTTATAAAACATTGAAGGCAAGAAATATTTTTATGTGATTTTGTTTCAACATGAGGCGTACAATGGGTTTCTCGACTATAAATTTTGACTTAATTAAATAAATAAATGCAAACAACATCATCTTGCAAGTTAGCAATGTTTATTCAGAATAAAACGAAGAAGAAAAGGAAATGTGAAACCATTTTGATTTTTCATAAGCAATCGGCGGCGCAGAGCCTTGTGCACTCGCACCTTTCAATCCCTCTCGGATTGGGGCTACATGGAACTCACCGTTTCTTACTTCCATCATGCGATAAGAACAAACCCGAGATGAAATGTCTTTCTCCAAAATTACCACGTTACGCTACAGGAGAATTTTGAGGCTATGTTGGATTTAACGTATACAAGCCCAAATGTAATTATTGTTAGGAAATTGTAGAGATATCTGGATAAAATGTATTCTACATATCAATTTATCCTTACGCACATAACGTTTTAAAATACCGCTATTAATGTTGATTTTTTGGTTTCAGGAAACCGTAGATTTAAGTAACACGTAGCATTGTAACATTTTATTTATCACTAAAAATAACCCAGATAGAAATTTAACTTTTATTTATTATTCTTCAAAATTCTCTACATAGTTACCAACTGGAATTATATATTTTTGTCAACGTTTTTTGATCTTTCGAAAGCTGTTATTGTAGAATTCGACAGCCTGAATTCTATCTTCAGCATATTACGGTTACTTCAATTAACGGATTCCTGGAACCACACAAATCAACATGAATAGCTGCAATTTATAACATTATTTATATAAGGATCAATTAATATTAAGAATAAATTTTTATCTAGGTATCCCGGTAATTTCTTATTAATAATTAAAGCTTTACGATACCTCTTATACAAGTGTCCAAAAGTGAAGCATGATTAGTAAAATGAAAAAAAAATGAGTAAATATTGGTGAATTAGTTCGAAATTTCTTCTAGGGAATCACCTGTTGAAGATGAAACTTTATCTTTATGAAAAACATTTCAGTCGATATCTTCGTCTGCAAAACTCCTGCGCACGTTGGATCGCGGCTAAATCTACTCATTCCGCATAAGCAGTTCAGGTAGATTTCCTGAAATTCATGTACGAATAAACGTTGTTAACGATTAAATAAAATGAATGATAACACGAAGACGATAACTGGAAATGTTAGCGAAAGGAAGAATCTCTGATATGGTTAAAAGCGGATGATTGCAAGCTAAAGTAGCTCGAATTCTGAATGTGTCTCTATGTGTGATCTCAAGACTGCGGAAGAAGTTTCAAAGTGCAGAAAATGTTAATCAACAACAATACCAGTCAGCCAAGAGTCACCACCGTCCGCCAAGACCGATATCTTGCAATAACCGCATGACGTCAAAGAGACCGCTGTGGTACAGAACTCAATTCAGTACTTACGGCCACCACAAGAGTTCGAATTTCCAGGCAAATTGTTTACAGGGGACTCAATCATGTTGGTCTCTATGCCAGACGACCAACAGTTTGCATTTCCCTCACATCTTCACATAAATGCGTCTTTTTTAAACTGCAATTTGAACCATCAATAGTTGAGTTTAAGACGGTGGGCCAATGAGATGTACTGTGACAAATCTCGCTTCAGTCTGAACACTGATCCTCATCGGTTAACAATATGATGAGAACATGGAACTCATTTCTACCCGGGAACATAACGGAAAGACGTTTTTCGTCATAAGTGTCATGGTGTGGGTAAGAAACATGGTGGAATGCTGAACAGACCTTATTATCTTTGAGACGGGGGTCTGTTAGAGCTGAAAGGTACACAGATGAATTTTTTAAGCCTTATGTTCACAAATCTTGTAATGCTGTCGATCTTGACTTCATATTTATGAATGATAACACATCTTGTCACTGTGCGAGCTTGATCGATGAATTCTTTGAAACGGAAAATATCTAACGCATGCATGGCTTCTGAATCCTATCAAACATGTGGGGGATATACTCAGGAGACAACTAGCAGCTCTCATTATTCACATAATGACCAATTATACTTACTTTTGGACACCAGTATATAATAACCAAAATAAAATGCAAAAGAAACTGCAAAAAGAAACGGATAACGATGTGAAATTACTTTTTTTATTATTATTCTTATAAATAATTTGAAAAGAAAAACAAGTAACTTATTTGCTTCTTCGCTAATTTTTCACATATCTATCAAGTTATTTTTTTCTTATTTCATATAAAGAACTATTTATTACAATTGCCTTTTGAAGATTAAAAAAAAACTTGTTTCCCAGTTTCAGCAAAATCAAGTGTGTGTGTGTGTCTATATGTGTCGGAGGATGCCGGGGTATGAAAAGAAGTAG
>BMAW01064500.1:148676-171858 GCA_019974015.1 Nephila pilipes | reverse complement strand
TTTTATTTTTTTTTTTTTTTTGTGTTTTTTTTTTTTTTTGTTTGTTTTAGTGTGTGTTTTTTTTCTGGTTTTTTTGTTTGTGTCTGTGCGTGCGTGTGTGTGTGTGTGTGTGTGTGACGTACTTCGCATCCCCAAAAGATTGTTACCCTGTATTTCCCTGCTGATGAGACTGTCTTCGGCTTCTTTGGAGCAGATTCCTCGAAAACAACCCATTCTTTTGTTTGTTGCTTGGTTTTCAACGTATATTGATGAATCCATGTCTCATCAAAGGTGGCAACAGAATGCGGCAACAATCAAAACTAACCAATGAAGTAGTGTCAAATTTGTTTTGGCGCCGCATGACATACGAAAGCGCACAATGATAATATCAATTTGCCGTATCAACACCATCTGTCGTTAGAAAGAGGTACTTTTCGAACCACCTTCATGAGTTCATTTAATTAACCGAGTTTAATTTAAATGATATAAAATTCGAAATCAATGAAATGAAATGGAAATAAATCTAGTGACAGATATGATGCCTTAACAATGAATTTCAAAACAAATAAAAAATAATATCTGTTACGGAAGATAATACAATAAAGTGTTGTACTTTTCTCAAAACTTTTTCCATTGATTTATTAGCCATTTTCTTGATAATGAAAAAATAAAGCATTCTGTTTTATTAAAAAAGGGACTGATAAAGAAATTTTATTTCTATTATGTATACTATGAGAGAGAAAAGCAAATAAATTTTACTACTATATTTTCAGAGATTTATATTATTACTTATTAGAGATTTATACATTACTTATATTGTATAACTTCTCTTGGAGCTTCAATATTTCAACTTTTTGTTAATAGATACGTGAAAAATGTTTTGGAAATTACTTCAATCAAAATATTCAAATAATATTTTCTGCAAATTAATGTGATTCTTTGGAATGCATTTTGTCCACACAGAAGAATCATGTATTGTTTCAACCTCTTTTTCATTGTTAACACAACAATTACATTATTAAAAAAACTAAAAATGCTTTGCGATAAAAATAAATATTTTAACAGAAATTTAAGATATGTTTTTTGCACTTTTGTGCAGACAATATCTTAAATATTTCTTAAGCATTCAATATGGCTTAAAGAAGTTTTTCAAATGCTTTTGTACAAGTAATTTTGCATTGTTTCTGAACTTACATTGTATGCATGCAAAAATTAGTTCTCCAAAAATTTAATTATTTTCTCGACAATAAAGGTTACTTAAACAAGAATCTCAAATTTTCTTTTGCATCTTTTAGATGACAGCATTTAAAAAATTCTTGGGCCTTTAAGCCCGCTTCCAAAATCAGGCCTTGAAACTTCTAGAGATAAAGAAACCGACAAAAATGTCACTTTATTTCATGAAAATAAAACTGTACTACAAGATAAAGAAAATCAGATAAGTTGCATTTCAACACAAAAGAAAACATAGAAATAAACTTATAAAACTTAAAGCTGATGTGTGAAAAACATTTAAAAGAAAGTTCTTTTACAACGGTAGGCAGTAATAAAATTTTTATTCCCTGTTCATAAATTCTTCGGGTACACCAAGTCAAAAAAAGGTTATTTTGTAATTCTGTGTAAAGTAGTGGCTCTTTACATAACACTATGTCTAAAAGATATATACCTATTTAGTGCAGAGATTTAGAATGTTTATTTTTGGTCAGATCAACCTTGTTTTGAATTCAGGACTGGTATGAAGTTGAATCCTTTTATTTCATGTTTAATATTACCGTGTGCGATTTACCAATTACCAATGGGAATTTTACCAGAAAGGAATTTGAATGTTATCCAATGTTTCTACGTGAGAAATAAAATTATTTTAAGTTCAGAATAACAAGAAAATATGATAACACGAAAATGTATTTCAAAAGAATTTTGAAGTAGACATGTACATAAACATAGCATATTTTTAACTGATTGAAATTCCATTGTTGATGAAAACTACTTTGTCATTTCCATAAAATAAACCTAGAGAATTATTCCACAATATAGACCAGTTCTAAACACAACTTTTAACTCATATGATATTTGCAATAAAGTTATAGATTAGTTACACTCCATCATTAAAAAATTAAGAAGAGTTGACGTTTTACACTAAATTAAGTACATTTGAAGAAGTACACTGACACCAAAAATTAAGCATAATTGGTAATTAAGTGAATGATGAAGGAAATATAAACCGAAATGGCGTGATATATTGGAGTGTAAAATGGTTATTAAATAAGAAAACTATGCAATATCATGAAAAGAAACAATTTGAATGAAAACTAGGCATAAGAGGAGTTCACACGTTAGTGAAAAACAAATGAAATAAAAAAGTGACACTGCAACTTAATAAGGTGTGTGGTCATACTATGCAATAAAAGTTCTTGGTACATTAAATATATTTAAATTAAAAGCACACAGTTAATTTCTTTCCCATAGTACATGTTTAAAAAATTATATATAGTTAAGACATTTTTGAAGTAACTTAATCAGGGAAACAGAACACAGAGGTTTTTTTTTCTGTGTGTGTGTGTGGCTTGGATTTCATTTTTTGCACTCAAAAGTAAAAACTGAACTAAGGGACTTTTCTGTGAAATAAACATTATACAAGAAAATATACTTCTGAAACAAATAAATTTGTCAGGTCTTAACGCTTGGCATATAAAAAGACCTTAGATTAATCTAATATACTGGTATTAACTGAAATGTATATCAGATTTTCGAGAAATTCTTATTTCGAATTTTGCGAAAAGAAGCAAACCTAAGAATTTCACAAAAATCTCAAATCGTTCATTTAAGATATAAATCCTCAATCAATTGTCCAAATACCAGTATTGGAATGTGGCTGACTAGAAGTGCACTGTAAGATATACTCCTATTTTGTTGAATTGCATTCATATTTCATCATACAATACAATAAAATTACATTTAAAAAAGTTCATAGCAAATATTTTTCTTAGTTTTCTTGATCTTCTTCATGATTATGAAAACAATGGGCCCTTTTGAAACAAATTCATTGTGCAAAAGAGATTGGGGAACTAATTAAACGACAAAACCCATATGATCATTTCTTAGAAATTCAAGTCGACATCTTTAAGAAAATGTAGTATATAAAATGGAAACAGGTATGTGAGATATTCAAAAATATGTACTATAGACTGTTATCAACTTTTTAGATCTGCTTCAAAAAGTTTTTCCGGTCTATGCTTTTGTGGGAAGTTAAAAATCTGCTTGAAACGCACGCTGTATTTAAAAATAAATTTGTTTTATAGAACTTATCATGTGTGGTCGTAAATATTTCGTCAAAATAATCTTAGGGGAAAAAAAGGCGACTTGGTTTGCTTCCTTGTTACGAAAATCTTACTTTTTTTCTTCGCGCCCAGACCGATCTCAAACAGTGATAATTTTATTGTAGCTTATAGCACGTGTTAACTGTTTCTTTAAGAGCGAAATCTAAGTGAAACATTTGATGCACTTTTTTTGTAAAAAGAATGTTTATTCAAGACGTCAAAGACTAGTTTATCAAAACATGATTAGTCCATCAATGTTATCCAGTTTCTTGATACTGCCGGAAAGTATTGCGTGACTCATCATTTGACCACAAGAGGGTCAAGAAAAATCTAGAAGATGCTAAAGATTATTTTAATACATTTGGGTCATTGACCATTTTCATTTTAATTTTTGAAGTTCTTGTCATATCTATCTCTTTGCTGACAACTTTTTTTAAAAAATCTTTTTCAAAATCTCTTGCTAATTTCTTTTGTTTTTAGAAATATAATTTAAAAAAAAAACTTGCACAGATCTTTGGAAATAAATTTTTCTTTTATGTATTGCGAAAATTGTTTTAAAACAAAGTAAAGATTTTTTTCTAAGTATTATGACTTGCTGTTGAATAGAAATTGCTCATATAAATCTCATTTATACTGCATTTCCGATATACTCACGAGCAAAATTTATTTTAAAATTGAGTATTTTTTACTATCCTTTAATGTAAATATGTGTATAAAAATTATAAATCATGTGAAAAAGAAAAGAAATTATTCTATAAAATTCTGAAATTTGAAGATTTTCTTCTCTTTCGAGAATTTTCTATTTCATCATTGAATTTCTATTCTATAGATCTTCCTTGACATTTCCTCAATAGCCTTTTTAAACGAATTCTAACTGTATCTCTTAATTTATATTCTATTTCTTCATTAATTCACAGGGAAATGTATTAAGAAAAAGAATTAGATTAAAAAAAACAAGAATGAGCGAAAAACAAAAATGTCTTTTGATATAAGATATTTTGGTTCTTTTATAATATACATATCTATCATTTTTGCTATTTTTCGATTTAAATAATTTAGCATTTATGTTTCTATCAACGTATTCAGTTTTTCTTTCAATCATTTTTCTCTCCCTTAAAATTCAAATTTAATTTAGCAACTTTTAATTAATTCTTGAATTTTCTTAATTGTTTTTAGTATATACATCACTTTACTTCGTAAATAGTGAAAAGTAATTTTTTCTCAAAAGCCAATAACCCCGGAGTTTACGGAATATTTCTATATTTTCTTTTGTATTCATTTTATATTCAAACTTTTATGAAATTATTGTTTAAAAGGCCTTTTAAAAATCGTCCATTATATTCTTTCGGTAAATTTTGTCTGTAAATAGATCAAAGCAGAGATAGATATATGTAAATCCAATAAAAATAAAGCTAAAGGCGTTTCTTACTTTTCTAAAGAAAAGTGACGTTCAATTGAGCTCACTAAGAAGAAAATTATTAAGAAATCGGTAAAAATGCAGTTTCATGCAGTTAATATGATGAACAGTTGATGGATCGATGTTGAAAACTTACAGATGATATTAAATGACCTCATTTTTCATTCCAACTGAATACTTATAGATTAGATGAATTTAAGATCTACTGAAACTCGAAAGCAAAGTTGAATATCTAAACTTTTCCTACTGAGTCATCCAGTCAAAATATTCCATCAGAAAATTTTCAAGATCTATTGAATGAAAACTATTTTTTGCTTCACTTTTTCAATTATTTAAGCAAACAAATAGCTGTATTATTGCAATGATGATAAATGTGATTAATTAGTGAGCTTTTCTCTTTCATCATCTGATACAGGTTTCATAATTGATTTCTTTATCTTAGTATCGTAAAATCAATATCAATCAAAGTTTAATCGAGAGAAATACGTTCTTAATATTCTATTGAAAAAGCTATCGTTCATTCTTCGAATTCCTTTTATAACACTTATTTTTCAATATATCCACAAACTTAGAATCAAAATATCAGCAATTAGATGCATGTTTTAAATCATTTTTTAAAAATTTTAAGAGTTAGAGAGGTTTAACATTTTAGTTTTTTTTTCAAATTTCATATTTTTTATTCTTATTCAGGAGTATTTCCCTCAATTAATCGCTTTTTACGAAATTTTTTACTGAAAACTTTAAGTCTAAAGAATATTCCTGTGTTTCTGTGTTACAAAAAAAACTTAAATATCTTATATTAAGTAGCGAAAACTTATCAAGTATCATCAGGTAGAAATGGGTACATTTTTCTTAACGCACTCTGAAATCACATTAAACAGTATGTTTGCATCGAGTTTTAACTTATCTATCAAGGATCTAAAAGCCTTTAATTTCTGTTGATTGTTAATGGGTCAATAAATAATAAATCAAACAAATAGTACATTTTTCTGGAATAGAAGAAGAAAAAAAATTCTTTTAGCTTTATATCATTCCTAAAGTTCACATCCAGATCAGCATATTGACATTCTTACGAAGCTATGTTTCGTAGTTTACAAAAAATTTCAGCACTTTGTTTATGAAAATATAATCATTCCATGCAACAATGAGCAGTTGATGTACATGTCAGAAAATAATACATTACTATGACGAACCTAAATGTTTATCTGAGACAGTGATGTAATCAATATGTAGTTGCGCGTGAGGTACAAGGCGAATCTGAAGTGACACGAGTGAAACATTCTTTATTTCTGCATTGTTGAACGTCATGAATAACAGGCATAAAGAGTTGCAAGCCTTTTAGCTAGTATTGTTAGACGTTTAATACACTTTTATTACACGAGAAATCTATTATACTTCCGAGAAATTAAATTCCCTTATTGTACATCTCTTGCTTCCAGTATGTTCTTTCGACAATGGTATGCACCTATAACACTATTCTGACACTTTTCAAATGAGTATTGTAGTCGTGGTATACACGTGCGGTTTTTTTTATATTTATATTCAATATTCATATATATCACTCGATTGCTTTTTCTTCTATCTTTGACTGATTAGTCAATATTTAATAAAAGTAGTTCGATAGATTTGAAAGTTCTTTTTTATTACTATATAAATATATTTATATATAAGGTTAATGAAGTTATTTTTTAAAAAAAAGTATGTATATTTTTAAATAGTTTAGAGTGTGTTTTAAAACGGTTTTCGTCAAGCTACTTTAATTTAATTTTTTAAAATGCAATTATTGACATTGTAGCATTCTTATTTAATGACCATTAATTAAGAAATTTATTTTGATTAATTTAATTGGTGAAAACATACGGCATATGAGTTATTATCATCAATAATTGAAGTAAAAATAATGAAGGAAAGTGAATAATTTTTTCTCGCATTCTTACTTAATAATTAACTGTTTGTTGTTAAAGAAAGTTTCAAATGTGTATTTATGAGGAGGTTTATACCCAATTTTCTATAAGAAACAATAAAAAAAATTAAATATAAATCTCCCGTGTACATACCTCTTACATCCTGCATCAAATCATAAAATTAAATCTTTGGTAAATCATCCGAAAAAATATCAATAAAGTTTTGATTGAAACATTTGAAACACATCAAAATTATTAAGCAATAATATGTGTTCAAAACTTTAGTATATAAACATTTCTGAATGAAATATTACAATTTATTGCATCACCGTGAATCGAAAGCTTAACCTATTTCAATCTTTTGGCTAAAGAGTTTTTCTCGAGTCCATATCGACTAATACTCTACCAAAAAATCTTAATAATATTGAAAACATACATCTACAGACTTTCTAAACAAACTTCGTAAGATATCGTTCTTTGGCAATAAACACATAAAACACAAGGATGACTCAGCTATACATAGGTTACTTTAAATCTCCAGGTGTTTCCTTAAGAGATATAGTTTTATCCATACAACTAGTCAATTATTTCAAGGTTTAGGATGACATCGTTCTTTATTCACATACAAAAACAAGTACAAAAAAATATATCAGAATTTCAGTAATACTCAAAAATAATTGCAAATTTTTTTCTCGCTGAACACTTTACGCAAAAAGAAAATTTTATTATTTAAAATCAAAAAAATTTTAAGTAATTTTATTTAAATTATTTATTTAATAAATGAAAATAAAATTAGTATTAACTTTTGCATATTATATAAAATTTGGTTTTCTTTGATATGCAATTTTCAATTTTTTTTTTTTTTATAAAAAAGTTGATATTTGAAAGAAATATTTTGAATTATTTATTAAAATATTTAAAATTTAAATTAAGATAACTCTTCGAAAACATCACCCGTACAACAGTTGTTTATATCTATTTTAACAGTTAAATTATGATTTTCTACTAATGTTTCAAATGATTTACAAAGCCCTATAAATTCATTCATAGAAATCCCCCAAATTTGAAAGCTTTAATGTAGTTTGCGAGAAGTATTTTGCCTAAAAAATTAGATATATTGTTTATAACTGTGATAATTAGATTTAGAATATTTATTCCAAGTGGCAAATTACCTAACTATAGCTAATGATTGGTATGCAATGTTTTTTTTAATAAACTAATCATGATTAAAAACATCTTAATTTAAACTTTGAAAAAATGTACTCTTCTTTATTGGTATTTATGTCACTCAAACGGAGGAAAACAGCAATTAGAAAAACTTAAGAATATAAAAGGGATGATGGGCTTATATTTTCCGTTACTGTCTTCTTTAAAATTTATTAGTAGGAAATCATTCATTTAAAATAAACTCTTTTTGTTTCCACATGAAATGGCCCTTTCGATAATTCATTTTAGTAAAATTTAGATTCAAACATCTACATTAATTAGCTATAATATGTTGATTTTATGATTTAATTAATCTAGAAATTTTAAAATTGATTTAATTCAAAAGTTATGACTGGCTGTAAATCTAGGAGGACTTTTACTGTATCGAAGGAGCTAATCACGATCAGTAATTTAATAGTTTGGATCAGTTCTGCTCTAGTCTTAATATTAAAAGCTTCAGGCATATTTCTATTTATTTAGGTATTACGAGAAATAAATTGAAAATTGTATTTTCTAAATTAGGCTACCAGTATCAAGTAATTTCTTTGAAAGAACTTATACAAATTTTTTTCTCGGTTCTAAAAGTAAAAACGGTTTCTTATTAGCATAAAGAATAACGGTTTCTTCACTGATTTTTCAGAAAAAAATTGCCCCTATGTGAAGATAAATTATGTACTGTATTTTAGTAATTAAAAACAACTGTATTGATTTCTGTAAACATTAGCGTTATGATATTAAGTGAAATTGCTTAATTTTAGTCTGAATATATTTATTTAAATATTTGATATGTAAAAATTTTTGTTTGTCGCAAATTAAAATTGAATTAAAAGAACAAAATAAAGTTTTATTTTTGTCAATTTAAAACTTTATACTATTTTTTGTCAACAAAAAAACATTTGTAATCTGAGTTGAAGAGAAGTAGATTGATAATTAGCAATGCGCTAAAGAAATATAGCAGAATTTATTTGTATTTAATTTTTTCTCTTCAATCAATTAAGCAATGGAAATATCAATCAAAAAGTTATTGAGAAAATCTCGTATCGAAGAAAAAAAACCTTAATATAAATGCTTTCATAGCGAATTTGAGAAATTCTAACACATTTGGGACAGATTTAAAACAATTAGTTCCAGTTATAGAGTTCATGAAGAAGCATTTAAGTAAATTTCCTCCTCATAGAATAAATTATAAATTTATTTAATCTGCAATCAGTTTACTTATTTCGTTCATTAAAAAAGTACGATTAATAATCAGTTTCCTGAACAAGCAACTTATGTTTCTGCGAATTATATAGCAAATAAATTCATTCATGTTTATCAAAGATTTTTAATCAAGGGATCAAGGTTAATCTACCTTTTTTTTCTTGTTACTTACCGAGTAATCTTGTTAAGTGATATATGACGGAGAAAAGCGGTAAGAGAGAATTAAATCTCACTACTTTTGTGTGTCAGGAACTGCGAAGAAAAAACTTATCCTTATTTCATATCGTATAAAATTGCCTGCTTTCTTCAATAATAAAATATCTTCTGATTACAATTTTTAAAAATGATGATTAAATCTTAGCAATTTCTTTAATTTAACTATTTTGCAAGAAACTTTAAAAATCTTGTGAAGAAAATGAAAACATATCGATAACAGACTTTAATCAAAAACGCTTCATTCGTAAAGAAAATTCAGTTAATATTTTGTAAATAAATCCGAACTTTTTTTGCTAACTTTAGAATAAAATTATTTTTCCTTGTTTTAAACGAAAAAAAAATATTTAAAAATAAATGTATAAGAAAAGTGTGTAATTCTAAATACTTAATAACCATTTACAATTTTTTAACTATTAATTCGGTTTATTTTCGTAAATGATTTATCTTTCTTTAGTAGTAACGAAAATTCTAAAAAGAAAACACAATGACCTTGCTTAAATGTTTATTATATTTTCTATATTGCTGTAATTCTATACATATACTTTAATTCGTTGGCTGTTTAAATTCCCTATATTATTCTAAACGTAGAAAGAATAATCCAAAATTTTATAAATTAAATGACTATGCCTAATATATTATAAAGCAAGAAGAAAGATTGCAGTGTTTTTAATCAAAAACCATTTCAATCTGTCTTTCAATAATTACAGACCATAAGGATCGGTTGTAATTAAAATTAAATTGTAATTCTGTTTTCAAAATTAAACTAAAAGTTGAGTCAATGAACTTGCGTTCTGAAATCTATTTCTACTAATTTTATTTCAATAAATAAGTATTTGTAAAATGCGTATTGTTTACTCGTTTAATAACTGTGCATGTTGTAATTAAAATTAAATTGCATTTCCTTTTCAATATTAAACTAAATTCGAGTCAATAAACTCGCTTTCTTAAACCTGTTTCCTAGTGATTTTATTTCTATGAATAAAAGTATTTGTAAAATGAGCAATGTTTCCCCGTTTAATAACTGCGCAGTTTTTTATTTAGATTTCCAGTCTTTTTGTTCTTATCATAAATTGAAAATAATTGGTTTACGTGCGAGCAAGAAAATTTCCGAGAATATAAAGATTCCAAGGCCAAAGACCGTATCAAATATTTTTCTACAATGGATAAATACTAGAAAGAATGAGAATTTGGTGGGCATTTAACATAATTAGGCTGTTTACGACAATCGTTTCAGAAATGGGAATGCATACTTTTATATTTTTCCTTCTCAGTCTTATTTCATATTTTTCATACTTAGTACGAAATATCTAACGAGTAAATTTCTCTCTAATGTGATAAACTAAATTCAAAGCAAATAACTAGCCTTATCAAAATAATTTTTTTACAATACTCATTTTAAAATTATTCCTGTCGTTTGCCAAATGTCAAAAACGTGTTACGTTAATGTTAAAAAATAATTTATCATTCATTTTCAATTTCATTACCAATTTGATAATAGTTTTATGAAAAATTCCGATTCAAAATTTTCTAACAATCCATTAACTTTATAAATATAATCTCTCGAGTGAATATATTAGGTTTAACCTGCAGCGGCTACGAAGCCTACTTATCTTCAACTGTTTTTATGGACATTTTTAAGATATTGGTTGAATCTAAAAACTCTACTTATAAATTATGCAATTCAGAATTACTATAAATTGAAGTGTAGAGAATAAAAAGGAAGAGGAATCTTCTGCAACAAAAGTAGATTGGAAGTTAGAGTGTAGAGTAAGAAAGAAGAGGAGGGAAGATAGCAATTGATGAAAGAAAGAAGGGAGATTGTTAGAAGACTGGAGGAGATTGCGGACAAAAAGATTATACGATGGGTATAATGCAGTCAGATTTAATAATGAGTCGAAACCCCATTCAGAATTATTCAGATTTGAAAAACTATTAGATACTCTTTAGTTCAGGACGTGTGACGGTTTACTCTAAAAGGAGAAATAAATATCTTAGTGGTGATTATTCTGTCGCGGAAATAATAAATATTGAATTAATAATTAAAGTTTCTGTTTAATTGACTGTTTACTTTGCTATTTAACTGTAAGCGATATTCATGGATCAAATAAGTGTAAGTAGCGAGCCCGGGTTTCACTGTCTATGTAACAAAATAACCACAGCCGATTCAATAAAAATATTTCCATACTTCCTAATGGAAAATTTAAAAACTTAGAAAAATAAATAACTTGTTGGTGAGTAAAAAAGAAGGCGAAACAAAACAAAATATTGTATCATATCATCAATCCCTATCACACGATGGTATCAACGATAACTTTCAGTACGCAATAATGTTCCTCCTTAAACTGATGTTATTCCTTCCCAGAAAGGTCTTTACCTCGATCTATTCAGAACAGAAAGCAAAGGGAAAAACCCAAAAAATCATCTTCAGTAATTACTCAATAACAGAATCCAGCTGACGTCATTAAAAATTTTTGCGAGGCATTCTCAGCATGTGTTAATGAATCATCTAGACTTTCGAAAGGTGAATAGATGTAGAGTATCTGATGGAGTGTATAATATTATAAAAGTTCCAGAATGATTCAATAAATTCAACCATTATTACTTTTAACGACTGCATTCTTTTGCTGCATTTAAATATCAAATATAATATCTCCAGAGGATGTGACAATATTAACCAAATTATATATATATGTGTGTGTGTGTGTGTGTGTTGATATTGTGTGATGATATGTGTGTGTGTGCGTGCTAAAACTCCATCTATTACTTATAGATGCAGTAAAAAAATCAATTCTTACAATAATATGCTAATAATACATTAATAATATAACTGGTATCTAAGTTTTAAATGTACTTATCTAATTTTTAAAGAAAATAAATCTGATTACTATTAATGTCGCACTGAGGAGCAACAATTTTATAGGCGACAAACCTAGTAATTTTGAACCATGGCCAAGTGTGACGAGTATGAAATCTGAGCTGGCTCCTTCCTCTCCAAACCCTCGACCAAATTTAACATGCATCAGCCCCGCTTCATGGCAAGTCTTTTGTAGCATCAGGGCCCGAGTTTGTGACTCGACCAACATAATGCCAACCGCGAGTTTGCGACCATGACCACTAGGCTATCGAGACCAATTTAATTGAAAGGAAAGAAATTTTTAATGAAAATATGTAGCTGAGCTTAAAACACGCAGAAGTTACCCTATGTGAGAGAGTTCGAAGAATTTATTAATGAGTTTTGAAAGGCTTAATTGATATCTTAAAGAGTTAAGTGAGAATTTTATATACTAGAGGAAAAATTATATATCTTGTCTACAGGTACGATGTATGCTGTTGAAAGAAACCGATTAACGCAAAAAATTACGCTTGAATCAATGAGGCTTGGCTCTTTTTAAATCTGTCCTTTGTTATATACACAATTACAGGACACAATAGAAAAATATATTATGTGCATATGAAATACAGAATACTACATAACCCTTCTAATAGAGGAGACTGGTGATTTAACACTGAAATTATAAATGTATATGTACTTGTTCGATATATTATTTAGTGATATCATTCAATTTTAGACACACACGCATATTTTATCTATAAAAAATAAACCTTACTCATTTTCTTCCTACCTCAAAATATAAGGATTAAGAAATTGTGCAAGTATTGTGAGGTTCTTTTTTATTTTTAGCATTAATTTTATGAGAGTTTTTATTCTGTTCTTTTAACTTCCAATTCTTCTAGTGAACCCACATCCATTTTCTGAAGCTGTTCTTGCAAAAATGCATGATCTGAACTACATTTTCTAGTTTAAAGTGTAGCGACTTTCTTGGGTGCAGTCAATAGGAGATATTGATATTGCGAATTGAGCTACTTCCTAAAGAAGGATAGTCACCAACCATTATTGTAACTCTATGTGGAACTATATAACTTGAAATACGTATAGATTAGATTTAGAATAACATTAAACTTCACTAACTTCAGTAGCAACTTGTGTATTGTAACTTTTCTGACAAATTATTCTTCTTACTTCAAGCTGAGAGTCTTTAAAATCATTTGGTTAAATGAAAAGAATTGTTAAGTTCTTACTTTATTTCGTATGATTCTAGCTTCCTACAAATTTTGGTACAATAAACTCTCAGTAATCTAGACTCAGTAAGGCTGTCTTCTCCCGATGTTAAAGAACCTGATCGAAACTCCAAACATACATTTCTAGGCAAAAAAAACCTGTTTTAATTTTCATATAAGTTTGCGACTTTGTAACTCTTATATCCGTATATGATGCAGTATTCTTAACATTTTGGAATATTCAAAAAATACCATTTTTCATGTAAATACTTTAAGTTTATAGCTCTTTTAGCATTACAGTATAGGAGGCGAAACATAGAACACAATTTACACCAGAAAAAAGGGACTGATTCTAAGAGAAATGAATAATATTATAAAATAATCTGTTCTCTATGGAATTACGAAGTTAGAATGCAAAAATTAATGTCCGAGCGCAGTTTTATCGGAAAAATAGTTTCAATTTCCTTCCTATTATTTAACATTACGTGACGACAGCCTTAAAGTTGGATGTCGCTTGATCCGGACAGCAATTTAAAAAATTCCTTATCGATAAACGCAAATAAAAAGTTGAGATAGGAGCGCAAGCCTATAAGCTACGTAGTTTAGTTTCATTACTAGTGACTGTGATGTCTTAGTTCTTATTTTTCATTTTATGGAATTCATATTATTCTTTTGTTTTTACCACTGAAATTTTGAGATAAAATATGTGAAGACCACGCCAAAGAAATCATATCTGGATATACGAACATTTGAGGCATCTGCATCAATTTATTGCTTAAGAAATTAACACTAAAAGGGAATACAACAAAAGATCAGTCATTTCTTCAAACCACTGGGCATGTTAAGTGTAGTCAGTGAAAGCGACACTGGACCATCATGTTCTAAATAGTGTATTTTTCGACTGAAAACGTATCATGTAAGTATTATATTGACTTGAATATGTATTCTTTATTGTGAAACTATTTACCTTTTTGCTATGACTTATTTCAAAAGATACTCTTTATCCTGTACAGAGAGTTTAACACTGCGTACCTTAACTCATATTACAAGTTATCGTATTTAATCCAGACTTTCCCTTTATCCGTACAACCTAGAGCCCAATCAATCCGTATTATTGAGGCTCTACTGAATAATTAATCAAAGTTTAATGTTAGACTCTTAAGAATGTGATGAAATGTATAGTATTGCAACTTCCTATCTAATATAGAGGGTCCTGAGGAGCTTAAAGTCTTGTGACGCACTCTTAGTGTTCTCGGAAGAAAGCATTCGATTTTTTAAAATTTTCTGCTGTTCTGTATGTGTTCTGAAGATGTAACGGGATTTCAAGCGCATTATGTTTGTTTCTGTTCATTAAAATGCAAAACATGTCAGTAATTTGGACTGCTAGGACAAAATCAATTTTAGCGCATTTTTATACTCTGAACCATCGTAGTATATATATATATATATATATATATATATATATATATATATATATATTGTTCGTTTCATAAGAATTGTATTTGCAGCTTCTTCTGAATTCTAAATTTAAAATTTTGCTACAGTAAATTACCTTCATTTCAAATTGTATTTCATTGAAATGAAATTGAGGCGTTTTTTTTTCGTAAAACAATTTTTAATAAAGAAATATTAAGAGGATGTTTGAGTAGCTATAAAATCTTTTCAAAGTCCAGAATATCTATTTAGAAAACGTCAAAATCAAAAATGTTTTTTTTTCAAATAATATTGTTTGCCAATCCTTCTTTCTAACGTATACATTTATAAAGATTATTTACTGAATGTAAGCAATACTCACATGTTAAAATTTGTTATTGCTGCTCCTCTAATAAGCTTCGAGAATGCTTCTTTGTCGAATTTTGAAGCCATCGTACTTTTCCCGACTCCTAAAAGATAAATAGAAACATAAATTTAATACAGGTGAGTTATTTTTGAACTGAATTCCATTAACAAAAATGTATTTCATATACCCACATTTGTATTTGGTATGAAATAATCGCATATAAATGGTGAATAGTTTTCAAATTTTCGCAGACTTCAATTTCTAGACTATGAAATCAGCATGTACGTTCGAAAATTCTTCACATACAAATATAGATCTTATTTATTAAAAAGCATGGTATTTGTTCTTTCATACGTCTGTCATGAAATATGGCAAATATTTTCGGCTTATGTTGCCTATGTTTACATAAGATAGTATAGTTAAGTCAAACACAATGAATTTCTATGGTGAATTGAATTACTTCGCCTTTCCAAAAAGAAACTCAAGGTGAAGTTTGAAGCTTGTGTTTTGTGTTCTAGGGAAATCTATTATTGTTTAGATAATCAGAATTTTTTAAACATAGAATTTTATCGTTTCCCTTATAGGAATTTTGTATTCTAAATTTTTAGAGCATTATTAAAATTCTAATACGGTCAAGAATATTACTTAAAATTTATCCTCAGAAAATTATAAGACCATGTAAAAAGGAATAATTTACTATCTGAAATCGACTGACTAGATATTACCAGGTAAAGATGTGAGATTCTATGATTGATATCTGTTTAACGCTATTCATTATTTCACAACATGGAATATTCAGTGAGTGGGAAAAAAATTCTTTTATTAATGTTTTGATACAATATGTAATCAAAGCGCGTTCATATTATAAACTCTATTCACTTAATGACGTGGTTTTTTTTTTTTTCTTTAAAAACTAAAATTTTAGTATGTTAAAGTTGAAAAAAATATTTATGAGTAAAATATTTTATGTGGAAATTTGAATCAATAGTTTAAATGTATCATAATGCGAGGGATAAGAGAAGCTGTAATTTTTGCAACGCTGTCATTATTTGGAACGTATCTTAAATGAGAGAAATTTTTCATTCAAAAATATGTTATATTATGTGACAATAGTAGTGAAAAAGCGACAAAAATTTTAAAGTGAAATCAGTTTTGAAATAACTAGCTCATTTCGTAGTGTGAGCGAAATGGGCCATAATCCAAAAATTATTTATTAAGCATATCAAACGTAGTTACATTCGGACCCCGTTAACATGCGAGTTTATTTTACACGCGGTTTCATTATGGCTCTTTCTATAAGCAAACGCTTGTGATACCACACCTAGATATTGGCAACATACTTCTCATTTTACTTTTTTTTATGAAATGCAGATTAATCTTTTTTTCGTATGATGCTAAGACATCCGTTAAGAACAGACTAAATATCAATCACTATTTATCAGAAAATGAAATGTTCCAGTTTAGATTATTCTTTTGTAAAAGATTTTTTTCAGGATTTCGTGGTCAGTAAGATTAACTGAAAGTTCCACCATTTTATCTTGGTTACATTTTAAGAGTTAGAAAGGTATTTTTCTTGTAAAAAGAATTTTTGAATTGATAAAAATAATGTCAAAAGAGAGTAAAAGGAAACAAAAGTCTTAACGATTAGGAAAAACTCAATGTTATTGAACCCGAATTCGAAAAAGGGCAAAACAAGGAAAAATTGCCCGAAAACTAAATCTGTTTGAGTTTACATCACGTGGATGGTTAAAAAACGAAGATAAACTCCGTCAATTGGATAAAATGGTAATGGTAAAAGAATGGCCGGAAAAAAGTCTTGGACACGGCGTAAAACACCAATTTGGACAAATATCTGTTTGATTTTTTTGCAGTCAATTTACATTAATATTTTAAATATCGCTTCACTTATTCAGCGGTTTAATAACTATAGACACCGAATATATATTGCGAGTTAACAGGGTCAGATTGTGTTTGCTTGAATTTTTGACTTATGTGATACGATTGTTTATTAAAGTGGTACTGATAAGCATCACGAAAACTATTGATAATTTTGAGTCTCGGTCAAGTGACGAGGATGACACCTGAGCTGGCATCTCCTTCTGCAAACTTCCACACAACGCCTTAGGGAGGATTTGGAACTTCGACAGATTTGACGTGTATCAGCTCCGCTACATGGCGAGTCTTTAGTGGCATCAGGGCTCGAACTCACGACTCGATGAAAACCGAGGGCCTTGAGTTCGTGACCATGACCATTAGGCTACCGTGTCCCCATTTTTGACTTAGGATAGAAGTTTACATCATTCCTGCAATTGTTCATCTCAATTAGAACGCGTCCACACAAAATATTCCACTTTCTGTTGTTTTTGAAAAATGCGATATTATAAATAACAGGAAAAAGGCTTAGATTTCAAAAATCCATGAGTTCCTTCAAAAGAATAAACAGACACAAATTCGAAATAAGTACCATCCAAACCAATCCTGGAAACTAAAGACACTTTGTCATTGAACATTTGTCCAAAATTGCTTTGATGCACTCTCTTATTCAAGCAATTTGACAAAATGTGTACTTAAGTCAACAATAATATGAAAATTATCTTGTGTCACGAAATCTGAGTATTAATTTTGAGATTACATTGCGTGTGAATGGTAATCAAAATGGGTAACTACGCATTAGTAATTTCTAGAGATTACATAGATCCTGTGTGTTCAGTAACTCGTCAAAGTTATTTTTGATTTTTTTTACGGCATCAGTCACTACTTTAAAACAATCTGCGGATAATAATGAAATTTTATCCGCATATATATATAACACATCGATCAATAACTCCCGAGACTAACCCAGAGATGGCGCTCGTAGTAAACCAGTAACCAGGTCTTTCTAGAGTACTAACCTTTGCTTGAAACGTGTCAAAATTTTAAGTCGATCAGACCAGGGAAAAGGTTTTTTGAAGAGAAGTGAAAAAGGTTTTTTCCAAGTGGGTGCCGTTTCCAAGTTGCTTTCGATGGAACAAAAACAGCAACGAGTCGATGATTCAGAAAGCTGTTTATCGCTATTTACTCGCAACAAAGAAGATTTCTTGCGGGAAAAAAAAAAAATTGGGGGAAAAAAAAAAAGATTTGGAAAAGTGTTGGAACGATTGTATCACCCTAAAAGGTGATTAACAAAAGGTGTTATGTTGATGAATAAAAAAAAATTTTGCAAAAAAAATGTTTTCAATGTTAGTCTCGGGAGTTATTGATCGATGTGTTATATATATATATATATATATAATGATTGTAAAAGCTGTGGTCGCAGTAGCCTAATGATCACGGTCGCGGACTCGAGGCCGATATTGTTTTCGTCGAGTCGTGGGCTCGAGTCTTGATGCTACTAAAGACCCGCCGTGTAGAAAGTCGGATGCATTTTAACTCTGATCGAGGTCCCATTTCCCCCTCCTTTGGCGTGATATAGAAATTTGGAAAGGGAGGTGCCAGCTCAGAAATCTCCTTGTCCGAGGTTCAAAATTACGAGGTTTCGTCGTCAATAAACCCACGTGTTACATCTCAATGCGACATTAATAAAAAATCACAAGACTGCAACAGTCTCCGATTTTCATCAACATTAAGTCTCTCTCTTGAATCTATAGCAATATTTATTTATCTTAATATATATTTTACCATGAATCATTTCAAATTAGATCAAGAAAGGGAATTGAATTAAAATCGGAAATTTAAAGAAATTCGAATTCAGATTTCCTAGAAAAATTGATGGGTTCAGAAAGTTTTCATGAGATATGGGTTACTTTAACACCTTTCTAAGTTAGACGGAATGAGCCTGAAACAAGTTTTCCATTCATTAAAATTTCACGTGAAAATGTCGATCTTCAATCGTTTCTTATTCTTGGATTCGTTAGCAGACCATCTATCAAGACTATTTTTGCTATTTTTAGAATAAATTGATCGCAATAAATTAATTAATAAGGAGAACAAAAAGAAAAAATACTTTTAGAGTTATTATATAGTATTTATATATGCCTTTCCCTTAAACAAGCAAAAGAAATTAAATTTCGTTCTATAACAGGAACATTACATTAGTGAAACGTTTTACACATGTCATGAATTATGCAGATTAAATTTATAAATTGTCAAAACCTATACATACATAATAAATAACATTTAATAATTATATTTATCTCTATCTTTAATGATATTTATTTCTTTATTTAAAAACTTTATTCCTTTGAATGATTTTCCATCATTAACAACAGTTTCTAATGAACTATTAAGTAAATTTGTGATTAAAAGGCGTAAAATTATTTTCGTAAAGGAAAAAATATTTTTGTGCATATACTGCGCATATAATAAATACCCAGGAATAATCTAAGCAAACTTTCGACATAAAAATTAATTATTTTATTTCTATAATCGGATCAAAAATGAGCTGTTGTTTGAATGAATTAAATATTTTTTTCAACAGCAACACACACAGATTATCTCTCATTTCAAGGTTGACAGCATTTCACATTTCATTCAAATTAATATCCGCTCTTTCACAATTATTTTACTAATTTAGAAATCACGCGCAATACATTTCATTTCCTAACTGAAGATTTAAAAACTGCGGAGCAAAAAGGCTTCATTTTCAAACAATTGCATGTGAATGATTATGTCATTTGTTTTTAATAATTTTACTACTAATGAAATAAAAGATTATTAAAAACACTTTAATTAAGGATAATGATGGGCTGTTTGAAAACAAACTGTGAAGGTTATAATAAACACGTGACTTATTTGTACTCAAAGTACGACAAAAATATTCACAATATTATATTAAAAAGTACTAAACTAATATAAATATTGCACATAGTTAGTAAATCATTGTAAGAATAAAATGAAATAAGTTATGAATTTACTGATTAGAAAGTTTTAATTATATTGAAAAGTTATGTTAAATACACCTAAAAATAGCTGTGCTGTTACAGATGTTTAACAAAGATACTGCGTAAGACAAAGAAAAGTTTTCTTTCCTCACATAAGAAAACATTTTAAAATTAATTGTTAATATTAATACAATGTTTCATCTCGCTGTTACTCTTAAGTGCTTTTTCCACAGTGATCAACATTTTAAAGGAAGCATTTTGAGCGTTGCTCTTTTACAGGAAATACCCAACTTTGCTCTTCAACTTGACCTTGAGCTTCTATTCATTAACGAAATGTGATGGAAAAGAATAGCAATGTCACTTGAGACGTAATTACTGCATCCATCGAAACTTCTAATACCAATTGACCACCTGTTAGTTCGTCGAAAAGGAAGTGTTATTTAATAATTCATGCTGTGTCATATTGGAAATTCTCGAAAACTGTTTATGTCCTTCCAATTATAGAAGAAAAAAATAGCGTTCCTATTGCATTATCTGAGAAAAATATAGAGCTAGTAAATAGTTCCATTAATACACATCGATGCTTTCGAAATCCAAGTAGTAGGAAATGTCATAATTTTTGTTTTGCTATTATTCGATGTTTTTAAAACGGTTTAAAAATAGAATGAATGCATTCTGAACTTTGATTATTTTTACGGTTCTTCTAAATTTTTCAGTAGTTATGAATCTAAAGAAATATATCAAGACCAATTTCTTAATTATGAAAATGTATCCACTTTAATTTTATCATTTTAAACTTAGCTAACTGAAAGTCAGTTTGTTACTTAAAACTGATTTGCAACAATCAACGAAAAAACTGGGTTTTTTTTATCGAACGATACAGAATTTTTCCAAAAATTTATTTGAATACTTAAGGTTGTTTTCCATTTTGTAGGCTCTTATAAATTATATGTACCAAGTACAAAAGTAAAATTAACTGACCCAAAATGCATATCAATAACTTGAAGGAAAATCTCGATCAGCATCGTTAGTCAATACTTTATTTGAAACCTTTTTATAAGAATTAACTTTCAATGTGAGTTATAGGCTGTCCTTGTACTTCTGTTCAAAATGATATTTCAACTTCTTTATCACCATATTTTTATGTATATTTTTTCAAAAAGTCTGGGTGAATAGATAGATTGAAAGATATTGGTAAAACTACTTACGTATGTACAACTGGAGCATCCAATCATAACTATCCTTGCACTCCACGTGCGAAACCGTAAAACAAATTTCTGAGGTAGGGGAACGCGATTTCTCATATCTCTAAGAAGTTTCTTTTCTGTCATTGAAACGTGTTGTGTAAATAATGCATATATATTCATCTATTTTGATTTCAATATTTCCACGCTTTTAGTGAAAAAAGAATTCAAGGATTTCTCAAGGACTTTCGCTAGTCTGTGTATAAACGCATGATAATTCAAGGACTTCTGAAAGATGCAGGCTAGTCTAAGTGCATAGATACAAATTTAGAAGAAAATGTTTTTTTACATAAATTTTTGTTGACACCTTTTTATGCTCTCAATCAATTAAAACTAGATGTAAAATTTACAATAGTATAAAATAATAATATTCGAGATATTTTTTTTTAAATTTAGAGTGGAGAGAAGCACGATAAGCACCAGTCTTAATCTATTTAATTTTTCATCATCTTTGCATAAATCAGAAATTTGCATATGTAGCTACACGACTGTGTATTTAAATGCACACGCATACAATACGTATATATATTTAGTAAATTATCTAGGATTTTCAAAAACAATATTCTAAATTTTTATACATTGTAGCTCAGGGTCAAAAAAAACCGTTAAGATCAGAGGATAGTAAAAAGAACATTTATGGAATACATACACATGTACATATACTTTTCTCTTACACTAACTAGAAGAATGCGTACTTAAGAAAAATTCATATAAATGGGGTGCCCTAAATCTTAAAATATTAGATTATCTATGCATAGAATGCATTCTTGTTTTAAATTTTTTTCTAAATATTTAAAGATTGATCACATATTCTTTATTACAAAAACGCACAAATAATACATTTAAAAGATTTTTAACAGTAAATTCTTGAATAAATGCTTAAGCAATGTAAAACCTATCATCCTTTAGAGCCAATGCTTACTAAACATTAATTCAAATATTCTGAATAAAATTTAGAAGCCTGAATTTTAATTTTTTTTCTAACAATTTGTAGTTTAATAATGTCTTAGTTTTTTAAAACATAAAATGAAATTATTTGCATTATAAATAGTTCTGAAATCCCATTCAATTCATCATAGTGGTATTAGCAATAAAAAGAGAATTATTCAATTGTATAAGAGTTTTTTATAAATTGTATTGAGACAAATTCTGTAACAGTTTATTCGAGATTAAATTCATTTATTAATTAATATATCACTCATGAGTTGTTAGATAATTTTGTATCTTCAGACAACTATCTCTCAGTAATTCATAAGCGAAATTAAATAGATCTAAAGAAATTCCCATTTAAATTAAACGTATTTCTAATACAATTATAATTTACACTAAGTTCCCTTCTGCAGAAAATAAAAAAAAATGACGTTCCTGTTAAAAATATGAATTTTTGAGGTCACATGGCTCTAAGCATTTTTTTTTTTCAAAAATAATTTTTCAAAGAATTTTACTTTTAAAATAATTAGTTCCTTATTTCTATAAATAGAAGAAACATAAAAAATAGCATTCTTTTCTTTCCTTTATTTCTGTAGCTCAAAAGTAAGCAAAATTTCTTTGGTGAAATTTTAAGGTTATTGATTTCATACGATTGGTTCAAAACATTGAATTACAATTTTACAACAGAATTATTGAAATGCTTTTTCTTTTAGGAAATGCATTTCGCAGCATTTAAAAAAATAAGTTTAATTAAGAATAAAATCGGGTATTGTTCACATATTACATCATTAAAAGCTTTTATTAACCATTACAAAATTTCAAAACAAACTCTATTTTGCAACTTCCCCAATATTTCCTACTTTGACTGCCAATCAAATCAATGCATTAGTAAACGACAGTTTTAATTTCAGAATATGAAAATTGCATTTAATTTGCATTTTGAAATAATACCCTCACTTAGACAACTTATTTTCATAACATTTTGTTAATGTATAGCATCAGTTTTTTTCTTAGGTTATACTTTTAATAAATATTGTAAATTCGTATCCATATATATATATATATATATATATA
>BMAW01064500.1:106576-140144 GCA_019974015.1 Nephila pilipes | reverse complement strand
ATATATAAAATGAACCATTGCATTATTTTTGAAACTTTTCTTAAAAATGTTAATTCTATAAGAAATTTTAAGTCAAATTTATTTCTGCAATGTGCTCTTTTTTTAGAATTTATTCAATATTTCGAAACTAATAAATTCCATGCTTCTAACAGTTTTTGAGTTCCACATATAGAGGAAATTTCCAAACGATCTTTAGGGAATTATTCAATACATCTGAATACAGGGACAGATTTCTTTCGAAATACAAGAGAAAATTGAAATACTTTTGAATCATTTATCTGAGCCATGTTACTTCTAGTAGAAAAATTGTTTAGACGAAACAACTTAAAAAGTCGAGGTTTAAAAGAAAATTTATACGTTGGAAATCGAATAGCGCTGAGTAACAAGGGAATAAAACATTTATTGTTTAAAGGGAAAAAAATAACCAATAAGGTAGAATGAAAATGTTTAAAATCAGATGAAAATCATGAGAGAGAGAGAGTGAAATATTTTTGTAATAAACAAAAGACGTAAATTGTTTTATTGTTTATGAGGTAAAAATTGAGATCCCTTTTTAAAAGAGATCATTTAAAGGGTCAATTAAATTAATTTAATTAACATTTTTAAAAGCCTGTTGAAGATTGGAAATAATCGTGGAGATAAATAAAGTTGTTATAAACACCAGACATACAAGTAATTTTTTATTACTTCCCCAGCTAAAAAAAAATAAATAAATCCGTGATTTTTTTATCCTTTGTAATGCAAGTATGTTTTAAAATTTATAATATATAAAGTACTTCTTTTGCAATAATGTCTGCTTTTCTTCCTTTAATAGCAGATAACACACGAATAATTAAAAATTTAACAAAATCTTTAAGTTAAGGAGCAAATTCTTAATCAATTTGAATCATAATTTTCTTCGTATGTTAGAACACTTTATTAGTTTGCAGCAAACATTGAAACTTCGATTAAATAAAAATTATAGTTCAAGCTGTGTGTGTGCATGTGCGCGCGCGCTTATGTGTGTGGATCGATCTTCCACAATTTCCATGATATAATTTGTTTTAAGAATTGCACATCTTTTTTCAACGCACTTTCTGTTATGTCTTTTTTAAAAGTGTCCTCTTTTCAACACAAAATATTTAATATTCTTAAGAAACGCACTTCTAAGTCAAGCTATCAAAAAAGAAAAGAAAAATCTCCCTTGCTTAAATTTAATGCGTCGACAATCACATCATTATTTATATCTAGAGCATTCCAACAATTTAATCTCAAATCCAGGTTCTTAGGTAACTAGGGAATATTTTTTTTGTCTTGAAATTTCCGGATATCAAGGTTTAAAGTTCAATTGAAATTAAATATTTTACAACCATGTTTCATGATACCGTAGCGATGACAAGCATTATCTGATTTTTCTTATCCGAGAACTCTCTCTTTAAATTAGGAATTACAGCAAAATCTTTTTCTGAACATGGATGATTAACGTATTATCAAAAATCTTTGATAACTAAAATTGATATTTTGTCTTAATAATATTTATCGTAGAGATCTATGAGGATGTTGAAGAGATTACTCATGATTTAGCAAAGTATGTTACAAAGTTTCTAGTAATCTTCAAATCTGAAATAATTAATTAAAACTGATTTAGAGATGGAATGTTACTGCGCACGAATATTTTCATTTTAAATCATTCGTGAAGAACGTGATCATACGTGTTACCATTTTTGCAACTTACAGGAATGCGTAAAAGATTTTTAAAAAATTTGTTTTATTTTTCAGAACAATGTAATCAAAATATTAGTAACCATGGCTTCTTAAATAAAGAATGAAATGCCACACAGTTGAGAACGAAAGAGTTTGTAATAAAAAACAAAAATAATTAATATTCATACTTAAATTGTTTGATAGCATTTTAAAAAAAGATTTTCGAACATTAAACAAAAATTTTCTTTTGATAAATATTTTTCAAAAATTTTAGATTTTAAATATAAAGAATATTTTGTTTAGTAATCTAAGAAAATAAATTCAAATCGAATCAAAATAAGTAGATCTTAAAATCATATATTTAAAAAAAAATAACTTCAGACCTAATGTCAAATTTAAAAAATAATATTATTTCAATTTTTAAATAAGAAGGAAATCCCATTTGAAAGTAAATAAAGAAGAAAAAAAATTATTTAATTTAACTATGAAATGTGTAAGAATGTTCTTAGAAAGAGAAAGTTTGTTTGAGTGAGTGAGTGTTTATTATTTTCACACTTTGAAGCAACACAAGAAAGAGACAAAGAAGCTTCAAGGACTACGAGGACTCTGCTGTTAAAGCAATGATTATTTTGCCGATAGACCGTGGTTTTGAAGCTCATTTCTACATAATACTATAGAATGAAAAAATAGGGGGTATTGCCTGCATATTCAATTGGACCTCAAAACTTTACCATTCATTATTTTCATTTTGCCATTCAACAGAAGCTCAAAAGAAGATGTTGCTATTATCTCTGTATTGGCATTTATTTAAAATGTGCAAAACTTGATATTTTTCTATTATTTTAAAATACTAAAAGAGTTTAATTTAAAGAAGGTTGATGGCAAATTCATATTTAAACAAATCATATGATTATGTAGATTTTAATATAATTAATATGTATAATTTATTTAATTTCAAACATCTTCAGTCACTTAATAACTGTCAGGAGAGATATTTCTTACAATAACTATTAATATATTATATGCCTCTAAATATTATCTTATTGTTCTCAAATATCTAGAATTCCCATGCGGAAAAAATTTAATTCAAATAAAGTTGATCAAATATATTAAATTATGAGCCTCATACGTATCACAATCTCATGTTACAGAAATCTTTACATTATGTTCTTGAATCTTCAGTCACCGTCCTTAGAGAATTGAACTGACTGAGACACGATTATCAAAATGTTTATTTTGCGTTCAGTTTTTTTTTTTTTTTTTTTTTTTTTTTTGTACATAATATTTGAAATGCTATCTTATAGTCTTATTATGTTTTATTTTTATTTGATACATTCTATATGGCCACGAATGTTTAGCATCGTCTATGTCATCCTTAAGACTTCAAGGCTTTCAAGCAGATGGAATTTATCTTCTGACGTAAAGGAAAACAATGACTGTCATTTTCTAGTAATAGACAAAACTTCAGTGGATGTTTTTGCACAGACTAAGGTAAAGTCACTGGTAATGCAACGTATCAAAATATTTAGAAATGTACACTTATAATTATCAGAAACAACTAAAAGAAAACAGTTTTTTTTTAAAAAAAAAAAAAAAAATATCATACTCTGATTATGTGATGTATTCCTCCAAAAATTATTCATCTCGAAGAAAATAATTTTCCATTTTAAAATCAACTGAATGAACCAAAATCATACAAATATGGAAATCAGCAGTTACATACACACATTTAACTGGTGCATCTGTTATTATTAAATCCACATAATTTGAAAATATTTCTTTGAAGGTAAAAGTTGGGTTGATGTATATGGAATGAACATGATAAAAGTCTTAGTTAATGAAGTTATAATTGCCCGTTCCTAATGCCCTATGATCGGGAGAAAGAGAATAAATAACAATTGACTGATATCTATGTTTGAAAAAAAAAATTCCCACTTTAGTCGCCATTGCCCATACAGTTAAGAAAATATACAATTCAGTTTATTCAGAATTCTGAAAAACGCAATATTCGTTCCCTATTAGTTCATTTCACTTTCTCTTAGTCAATTTTATTTTTGAATACATACCTAAATATATTACTTTTAATCATTTGTATTGTATAAGATTCTATCTTCGCTGTTTTTCGAAACGCATACTTTCCTATATGTCGATTTATTGTTCACCATCCTTTAGCATTTGTTACTGCTTATTCTATAAGCATTGTAGTTTAAATCCAATTTTAATTAAAGTCGAAATAAAAATTGGCTTTGATTGTAAATAATTAATCACGTATAACAGTTCACGTCACGGTTGAGTAGAAAGGAATACTGTCAAGGTCAAAAAATTTACGTTTGTACTGATTTTGACCTCAGAGAATTGAACAAACTCAACAGTTTTAAATGACACACCGCAGTAGAGGGAAAATCATAACTAAAATTAACATAATTCGAACGTACGGAAGAGGATTCTCTTCCACGTTAAATCATAGCAATATTGGATAAAATCCAACCGATTACTTTGTTATGCTCAAATTAATTATTGAATAATTTTTCTCAATGGAATAATTTAATAATTTAAATGTTATTCATGTTAATGTTAAACTTAATTAAATGTTAAACTTAAATATGTAACTCTACAAAAAGGTATGAAAAATTATGTGAAGTGTTTTAGTACAGTATAAAAAAGACTTTTAAAAATCATTTAGTGGAATTCGTAAAACATTTCCATGTATCAGATGTATAATTCCTTCCTTGGAAATTATGTTTTATTTTATATTTATAAAACAGATCTATGAACATTCAGTATTAAGAAACGGTCATTAATATTTTTTTTCTAAAAAGAGAGACGTGTTCATCTTTTTTTCCAAAACAGCATATTTTAAAGAAAGTGATAAATGTCAACTGAACAAATGCTCAAACGTTAAAGGGAATGAATGTCGCTCATTTCATATATTATTTCTTTAATAAATTATCAATTGAATTTTATTGTTAGTTTATAGTTATTTTCCTTGGTATTTAAAGTATAACAAATGATGATGCAATTCTTCTTTAAGTCTTATTAAAAACTGCTAATAGATATAAATTATCAATAGCGTTAAATATGGGTATTAATAATTTTTACAAAGGATGTGTATTTCAGGAAATATTCAAAAGTCATGCTCAAAAAACACATTTACTATTATTATCATTCAAAACACATTTATTATTATCATTCCAAAGTTACACATTTAATATTATTTTATTTAAAGCATAGCATCAACTTTTAATGGCTTATTTAACTTAAAAACTTCATGCGAAAGGAGAAGAATAATAGGAAACAAAAATCCCTTTCCCTCCCTCTCAAATAAAAAAAACATAAAGAATAACAAAGTTACCATTTCAAAAATCCAACCGGCATTTTTGAAAAAAGCAATATAAGGATAGTAAATTATGTAACAGTAAAAAAAAAGCAATAGCATTTCACTATGAGGTTAATATGCTATTTTGATTTGAAAGATTACAAAAAAGATTTAATTTATTGTCATTTAAAAAAAAATTAAGAAATACGCTTACCTTTCGGTCCAACAAGACAAACCTTCGCTAACATCTTTAAGAAGTCGATGTCAAGTTCTCACAGTTTTTTTTTCTTTTTAAAACAAAATAATAAAATTCCGAAAACTTTTCCACAACAAAAAATTTTTATAGTTCGACAGGTCAAAATTCTTCTTTCAATTTAGAACGATATCCTTAAACTTCACGAATTCGCACTGTCAAGGTTTCTTTCTCTTGGATGTGATCTCTGCAAACGATCCTCATCCGATGACAATCATACGAGAAAGTAAAAAATAAACAAGAATCCGAAGACTAGCGGAGAACGGAACAATATATAAGCTCGCTACCTTGAATTATGCCCGCAATTAAACGAAAACCACAGCGAAAATACACTTTGTTGAACCAAAACGTGAAAAAATAAAACTCCCATGTAACATCACGTCCAGTAGTAATGTGACGTCATTTATCCTCAAGCCAATGAGGAGAAAGTTACGATAACGGAGGAGCGGGAAGATTCTTATTTATTAGCAGCTTCGTAAAAGATTTCGTTTTGCCATGAATTTGCGGTTCACTGTCAAAATTTCGTCGGCAGTTTTCACTCCGAATGAGACAGTTTCTACCGTGTCACAGTTAGCAAGTCAAGGTATTGCGAATGATTTGCGAAATAAACTTCCGATGGAGGATATCGAGCGCTATTTACTCAGTATCCTCAATGGCAAAGTATAACATGCAAATATAATGAAGAAAAATTCACTCTCGTTGTATTTGTAAATTACTTAAATTTATTATTATTCGAAAGATGATCTTTACAGTTAAAAAATTAATGAATACTAGTACCGTTTAAATTTAATATATATATATATATATATATATATATATATATAGTTACGAAATTTAAAGCTTATTTCGCAGGTGCAAATGTGCTTCATTCATATATGTTAACTTTTGTTCCCATCTGCTTTCACGAAAATGTTTATGATTACACTTGGAATAATGGTGAGCACAATCTATTTTAATAAGTGTAGTTTTGCACCTGCCGTGTCTAAACTTAGTCATAAAATCACTTTTCAATGATATTTAAATAAATGTATTTTTATTTTGAAACCTCAATTATATTCGAAAACTTTTCACACATCAATCATTTCATACAATTGTTTTCCTGGTATTATTTCTGGCTCTGCAATTTCTTATTTTAGCTATTGCTCAAGATTTTTTAATAGAATATTCCGGCAATAATAAAGTTTTGATTCAACAATGAAGTTTTCATTACTAGAAATCAGCAAAACTAAGTAGAAAATAAAATATAAAAGCTTCGTTTTCATTTTTAGGAAAAGAAGCTAACAAATTAAAATTGCTTTAAGTTTTGAGTGTAGTATTTTCCTAATCAAGACAAGTATTCTATTCTCAGAAAACTAATAAATTATACATCAATACCTCGAAACTATAACACTCAAATTCCGTGGCGCAAAAAAAATAACAGTTCTTTGCTATACTTTGAAAATTTATTGCATCAAAATTCAAACTAAAAGGATTAATAGATATGATATTTCAATGAGGCTATTTCGATATAGAATGTTTTCGTTACCTTTTAGATAAAATTTCAGGTCCCTGTAGTAAATTACTTATTTTTACAAATGGGGATTCTATATATATATATATATATATATATATATATATATATATATATATATCGATTTTTATAATGATTTTAAAGAAGAATTTTGATGTTATCTAACAGATGCACACAAAAAAACTTTGTCTTTCATGAAATTAAATACATATATATATCTCGATTTTTATAATGATTTTAAAGTAGAATTTGATGTTACCTAACAGATGCGCAAAAAAAACTTTGTCTTTCATGAAATTAAAAATGTCACTTTACATTTATTACAGTTTGTATCAAATAGCCATATTATTTTATTATAAATATACAATATTATGTGTAATTTCATCATCATACGTCATCATTATAGTAAAATAATTATTGAACTTATTATGGAATTTATTTTCCAGTTCAGCCTAATAATCTTTCTACTTCTTCAATTTAAAATCATTTATGATATTTTAGTTGTAGTCTCTCTGTCTACCGTTGGTGTGGTGTGGAAGATAAGAGAGGGGGTTACAGCTCAGGTGTCGTCTCTTCACTTGACCGAGGTTCAAAATTACGAGGTCCGTCGCCAATACCACTTGTGTTGCTTTTAGTGCGATGTTAATAAAACCAAACCAAACCTCTCTCTGTTTAGTCTCTCTCTCTCTCTGTGCGTGTGTGTGTGTTCTATTTGATTATAGATTATGAATGGTATTATCTGACTTACGAAATTACTTACGGTATTAACATTCATTTCTGTCAACTGAAAAACTTCTATCAGGAATATACAAACTTGTGGGCCAATATAACTGTACTGATTCTACATTGCTTATATTAATTATAGAAGCACTGAACAAATTTTCTGAGTGTGTTATGGGAAGGCAAATTAAATTCATTGAAGTGGTTTATCACATCTTATTTATTTTATCGCTTTTTAGTAAATATTATTTCAAAGAAAGATAATTAATTAAATGTAAATAAAGAATTTAATCAGAAAAATAACATTGCATTTATTTAATAATGTTTGTTTTTATTTTTGTAGCAAAAGAGCTCAATGATTCTAAATTTTCACAAATCAGTTTCTACTTTTCGATTAGTTAAAATACACGAATGTAATAGAGGAACTAAGTAATGCGAGATGTGCGAACCACATTAGATAGCTATCAATCAGAAGTCTGTAACCCACAGATTGATGACAGACTTGTGATTCTAAGCTGTTACAAAATACCTATAAACTATAAAAATATTTTACAGAAATATATTTTCATATCCTGTTGAATAATTTTCAGAATAAAACTTTCAATAATGTAATTTCGTTAAATCCAATAGAGAAATCTAAATTGGGAAAACCTCAGTTCCTATTTTTTTTTTTACTTTACAACAAAAAATAAAGGACATGTAAGACACCTTATCCTCTCTAAAAAAATTTAAGAACATTATTTTACACAGAAGTGAAGAATTGCAAAAAATAGCATTTACTTAGTGTATACTTATTGTTACGTTTAGATTATTTACAATCTTTTTGTGGACTATTTCAGTTTGCTCTGTAGAGTAATATAAGATTTTGCAAATATTTGTCACTTCCGAAATTATTTATCATTCCTGCATAATACTTTAATAGTGGTTGAAAGAATAAAAACTTCACATTGTGGGACTCGGAAGGAAAAACGCAAGATAAAGGTGATATCGTCATTATTATATCGCTGACTAAAGCCAATCTTAGTGACTTACTGAATGAGTGAATCTCTCGGTTTGTTTACAAAAAATTTCACCCATACAGGGGACTTGCAGGCGTTATTGAGCAACAATTTATAACTTTTAACAACTGTCAAAGATAAAAGTATAAGAAATAGCCTTCCCTGTTTTTAGGGCAAAATGGCAAATGTGTGTTGCTAAATAAATCTAGTTCAGGTTTTTTAACTTTTGAAATTCAGAAAAAAAAAATGATATTTTATAAAGCATGAGATCAAATTATTAATTTTTAGAGCATTCATCTTTTAACTTAGTATTAGATCCCGAATAACTTCTGTCTTATAAGAAAAGCAAAATAAAAGTGACTTTTTGTAGATACAATAATGTGGCCTTACGTAAAAATAACACAAGATGACCCAGACTCTAGAAGACCTATAGAGATGCACCTATTATACCTATTTTTATATATTTAATTTCTCTTTATTTATTTAATAAAGTCATTTATTTTCAAACGTATATAATAACGATATAAAACATATATAATAACGATTCAGCATTCGTTAAATAAATGATAAATTTTTTACTACAATGTGTTTTCAAAAAAAATCTTCAAAAACTGTTTGTAAAAAAAATCTTGTAATTTTATTAAATAAAAAATATTTAATTAAAATGTAACATGAATAAATAAAATAAATACTTAAACATTTTGGAAAATTTAATTAAAATTTAATGAAATGTCAGTTATTTAATATAATTAATAATATTAATTAAAACTTTTAAAAAGTCATTTTCTGGAAACCTTCTCTTGCTCGGTTCCTTTTCAAGTAAAACCTAAATTTTATTATAAATGTTATTGAAATCTCATATGCATGGGAAAATTATGTTTTCTTTCAATAAAATTTGTGTTCTTTTTTTAATTATATTTGCTTCCTTTGCTGCAATTCAATCTTTTTTTTTTTCTTTTTGCTACTGTTCTATCTTTAATGAACTCTGAAATGCTTTCATTTTCTTACGTTAACTCCTTAATGTCTTTTCTGATGTGCAATCTAGAATTATATTTCTTAACAATACCTTTGCTTTTGTTACGATTTAATACTCTACGTTTTTTCTTTTCTGCTACTTTGAACCCAAAAGAAACTTCACATCCAATTCTCTTCGATTGTTTCTTATCAGATATACGATCCACTTTCTTTGGCTTTCTTTGTTTTGTTTTCATATCGACTTTAGTTTTTACTTCATTTTCAACTACATAATTTTTACTTCTTTCGAAGATACAATAATGTGGCCTTACGACAAAAGTTTGTATTACAAGAATTTTTTCCTTAGTTTCTTATATATATATATATATATATATATATATATATATATATATATATATCTTACATATAGTGCCGTATTTTATAAAGGCAGAAGACTTCTTTTTAGTGTTGAAAAATGCTATTTTCATGTCATTTTACTATCTATAGTAAAAATATTTGATTAATATAAAACAAATTTGTATTACAGGAATTAAAATATTACATTAAAATCTATATAATATATGAGATCCATGTATTTCTTTTAACCAAAAACTAAATATAGTTTTTAATAAAATTATCCATAGGAAAATTAAAGAACCCCTAAATCCATTGAAGTAAATTATATTTAAGTTTGATGAACTTTAAATTATATAAAAAAGTTTAATGATTGACTGTTAACACCTGTGTAAAGATTTAATTAATTTTCTTTTTATTTCATGGCAACAATAGTTACTCTTCTTTTGTAAGATATATTTCATTAATAATATATCGTCTGCTTTAATTTTAATATATGAATGTAATATTATTGACAGCTTTAGTTGTTTAGTGCATCCCTTAGTAACCTATCGTCTGCTTTAATTTTAATACTTGAACCGAATATTATCGAAAGTTTTAATTATTAATTGCCTTACTGTAATATATTATCGTCTGCCTTGATGCTTTTTGTTATGAAAAGTTTGCCTCGTTGGCCGAAAGTTTCTCTCGAATGTTTGTATTTTTGAAGGATTAATTTAGAACAAGTGTTGCAATGAATAAAGTAAATTGAAACTTTCAAAAAAGATTTGGATTCAATATTTTTCCCGAAAGCTGTATATACCATTAACCAAAACACTAATATTTATTTGCATTTAAAAAGTTAACCAACTCTTGGGGATATTGATTAATTGTTTTCCTATTTAGAAATTAAAATGTAAAAAAATAATTTATCTTGTATGCTTGAGAAAGTTTAGTTTATTTTTGTCCTTAACTTATTTCGATATTTAAAACAAGATTTTATTTTCTCTCGCCTATTTTTATTGTTACTGAGGATTCAGATTTTGTTTTCACTGTGGTCCTGCTATTTTCCAGTTTCTACTTCAAGTTAAATTGAACAAGGATTCAGATTGCGGCAAGGTGTGGAAGTTATGAAAATATAAGCCAACCAGGTTCCGTCTTCGTCACTTGACTTAAAATGCAAGTTACGAGGTTAGTCGTACGTCTTGAAATAGTACCATTTAATATGCTTCTAATTCTTTATCAGTTAATTAGCTGCTTTTAGAGCAAAATCTTCTTTTTTTCTTTTTTTTACTAATCTGCTAATTTTTTTGAGATAGAAAATAGCATTCGTTCACTTTCATTATTGATTGCTTTGCTTCAGTTTTAATCCTATTTCTATCAAACTAATTCTATAAAACGAAAATTAAGTTGTGAGGTTAGGTTATATTGTGCTTTTCCCTTTAACTAACATTGGAAACTTTTCTATTTGAAATGTTTAAAATGATTCTTCGTCCCAATAAAATGATGCGTAATTTATGCAGATTAAATTAAAATTATAAAGTGTAATGAATAGGTTTGATCAGATACATAAGCAGCGAAGAATTTAAGATGGTGATTGGGAGTTAGTTGATGATGGTGAATCTAAGTGCGACGTCTAAGCTAGTCGTTCTCAAACTTAAAAATAAATATATAAAAATATAAAAAAAAAAAAAAACGATAAGAGGAATCCTAGAAGAGATCAGAAGAAAATTCAAGGATCGATATCTCCTTTTCAGCCATTACATTCACTCGAGTAAATAAGTAAGAAATAAATTAATTTATTATAATAAGCAACAGTTCAGGTGTATTTAGGTAAAGTAATCTTATAGAGAGTAAGTTGTCTTTAAAATTTGAAGTATTCATACTTGAATAAAAATACACTATTTTGGTTCATTTTTTTTCTTCCTCTTCATTTTATGGTGTAGTTTACTGAAATTATTATTAGACTTGTAATAACCAAACGACGGTACCAATCATGCCACTCAGCAATATCTTTGGGTGAGGTATAAGTAATTTCTAATAGTAGTTACAAAAAGCACTGTATGAATTGGGATTGAATTGTTGCCAGAAAAAGGGGATACTCTGAATAACATTCACAATTGTCATCGCCGAGGGTCAAAAGTGATAGAATTGTTAATATCTCAAAAGGATTATGTTGATGGAGTAATTAATTAAGTTAATTAACTTCTAAACATTAAATTCCTCATATTAGAAGTCGTTCTTTTTTTCAAAAAAGATTTTTCATTATAAAACTGGCCTTAATTTCTAATTTCTTAAGACTCTGCTCTGAAGTTTCTGAAATAGGTTTCCAAATATTAAATGAATGTCTGAAACATATTGAAATGTAAAATTCTCATACTCAATGTTTTCCAAAACTATTTTCATTAATTGGTAGTAATTACGTTCTAATTTTTAAAATGCGAAAATACTGAAGAAAATAAATGTTTCTTGAAAAAATATAAATTATAAACTACATTTACAAGAAAAAAGGGAGTAGTAGCATTCGACAATTTTTAGACTTTTTAAGTCCTGAAGCCCTGAAATTTAAATTTAATTCATATTGGAAGTTTCTTTTTAAGAATTAATTAAGTTAATTAATTAATCCTTTAAGATCATAATTTAGTTCAAGTTCCTAACAATGATATCAGTTTTAGCTAGCTACAATGAGAACTGCGCAAATTGTTAAGGGAAACTCATTTATTTGATTAATTCAATTATTGGAAGAAAGAACGAGCTGATCATGAAAGAAAATTCTTCGAATTTTTGGTATTTAATATACTCTTGTTAAAAACGTCTTAAATGTATTGATAAGCATAAATAAAATATTTGTGATAGCTGAAATATTTTCCTCTTTCAAAAACTCCACCTGATGTTTATATTAGAGGTATTAACAGAGAGTAATGGGGCTACTATTTCACCTATACAAAGATAGTTCAAAAAATGCTTGTTTAAAACGACAGATGGCGCTGCAGATGCAAGTTACTGTTAATTGGCAATAAAATAAATGTAATACAGATGCATTGGTTAATTTTAGTCTAGAAGCCAAAATCAAAACTTTATTGGTGGCGAAGGAAACCAAGCAACATTCAAAACATTGGGTTGCTTCCGATGAACCCTCAGGAGTTTATCTCCTTCAGATAAGTACAGGAATCATGGCTCTGACGTACCCTAGTGATCTTCTCTTTCCTATGGGGTTTACTGTCTTTGATAAATACGGGTGACACACCCTCTGCGACTCTTTTCTATTTTTGACCCTTCTCCTTATCAACCAGTTTTTTACCCTATCTTCCATTTCTAACGTCTGAATCAGATATGCACTATAGTCAGATTTAACCATTACGCCATAAACCTCGACTTTCACTCAATCACTAACCCTGGGGAATCTGCTCCAAAGAAGGTGAAGATAGCCTCATCGACAGGAAAAGTTATGGCAACGATTTGTTCGAATGCGAAAGACGGCGTATAATTATACATACTTTAAAAAAAAGATCACTGAATAATATTTACTGTGAAATACCCCATTCCCATTCCTAAACAGGTAATTTTTTTAGTCGCCCTTATACTTACGAGCCTTTTTTTAACGTAAAATACTATCACTAATAAAAATAAGAGGTGCAATGCGACATGAAATGTATATTTTTTAGCTTTAATCAGTCATCCAAATATCAAGTTCAAATGATTAGAAAGTCAATCAGTTTTACGTAATATACTAATTCTAAACAGTTTTGTAGCCTTTCATTGAAAACTAAATAACTAGTTTTTTAATATTTTCCGTGCGAATAATTCGCACTTGTTTAGCTAGTATTTAAATGATTTGTCAATCTAATGTAATCTAAAAGTTTTGCGTCGCTGAAAATATTTGTAATGATCATTTGCTTGAATGAGCACGTCTAAAACATATTTGCTAAGAGGTAAGTGGTTGAAATTTACTTGTTGCGTTACATTTTGTTTCATTATTCATTTCATACGAGCAGTGAATTGGGAAACCATTGCAATTAGTGAACATTAATTCAATTTTTAAAATTTACTTTAAAGTATTTCTACTTCTTTATTTTATTCAAAAGTTAACTTATTTCCTGTTTTATTCGCTTACAGGTAGCTAGTCGACGTATTTTATTTCGAAAAAGTAAAAAGTAAGTATCAATATTGTATCTAAACTTAGTCTTAAAAATTATGTATATGTTTTGTTTTGAAAAAATACTCAGAAATGCTAGAAAAAAGATACATAGCTTGTCATGTTTTTACCTAAAATAAGTAGAAAATTAATCGAGCTTCAAGTAAACTTTCTAGCTATCCTAATTTATTATCTTCTTTACTACATTTATAATTATAGAGCATCTTATTTAACTATGAGTGGAACGAGCTAACTGCAAATGTATATATCAAACAATTAATATATAAAAATTCTAAAGACACATCAAATACTTACAAAAACCAGTATTACAGGTGGGGCATCGTGAAGTCTTAATTATTACTAAGAAATAACTGAAATATCTGTATAAAATTTATTCTGTGCATTGATTGATACTTATGTACATAATATTGTAAATTACAACTTTTAATGTGAGTTTGTTTGGTTACAGGAAATCTTGAAATGGAGAAGTAAGAAAAAGTGTTAGAATTCAATCCTCGCTGAGTCCTACTGTGACGGCCTTCGAAAGGTCTAAGAAACACTGGAAGAAATGTATAACTCTGAATGGTTACGATGCAGAGAAATCTTAAGAATAATAAATAAAAATTAAGTTTATGTCTCGATCATTTTTAGTATTAATTAAACTTTCCGATACTGCTGGTTACTTTAATCTATGGCTTCCTGAAACCAAACAAATCAGCATTAATAGCTGTAATTTATAACATTACGTACACAAAGATCAATTGATATGCAGAATAAATTTTATTCAGATTTATCAGTTATTTCTTTGTTCTAATCAAAACGTTATGATAACCTTTCATACTTCTGCTTCGGGTAGAATTATTTTCTTTGCGTGTTATAATGTCATAAGTACTTTTAATATTGCATTCTCTATGTAAAAAATTCACTCTCATTAATATTGTACATCAGATGAAGAGAACATCTGAATCTTACAAAACAGGCATCGTTTCTTCTAATTCCTGTTATGAAGCAGTGGGATTCCGATGAACAAATCAAAAGAAAAAAATTTAACTGTGTATTATTAATACTTTATTTTGTCTATTTTATTTTTCATTCATCTTACCTTTCCTTTTTTTTTTTTTGTAAACTAAAAGACCACTGAAAGAGAAATATATGCAAATAAACTAGATTTTTTATTCAAATATTAAGAATAATTATTATCTTTCTTTAATGAAATCTAGAATGAAAAAATGTGTAACATAAATGGGGAAAAAACACATCACTAAACCTGATGCTCTTCAATCTCATGCCGAAATTAGAGCTTTTTCATTTGGTTTCTAATAAAAAAGATTTCATTTCGCCTTCATTTTCAATACATGTAACATTGTTTTGTATTTTTATCTAAACTAAACATATCTTAAAGGTACTAAGAAGTATTAGGAATAGTAAAATATTGAATTTAAGATTCCTTGTTTTTGTGGCATAAGTCTTTTGAAATTACTATCAGAGCTTATGTACCTAATAATGATAGTTTAATCATTCTACAAAATTATAAAAAAAGCGTTTTAGTAAAAATGTTTTTTCTTTCTTCTTAGTTGAATATATGTGACGTATTTCCTTCATTCTTTAACTCTAGAGCCATCTTAAAGTTTAATTAAATAATCAATAACTTCAAAACTCCAATTGAAGATATGTAAGAGCAGGGCAAGACCCTTTATAAACTACCAAAGAATATATATGTAAGATCGCACTCTCTAGAATCCCTATTAATTCGGTCAATCATAGATTATATACTAATAATAAACTCTTAGCCGAATCATTCGTTTCGTTTCAAGCACTTCTCGATTATAGCAGATTCGAATCTTAATTTTTTAACAAGGAGTCGCTTCAACCCAAACAATTAATTACAATGATTCAATTCAATTTGCAAATATCTATCAGCCTGTCATTATCCTCTATCTCCCTTCATTTACTTTCAGTTCAATTTCGCTTGTAAATCACTATATTTAATTCAATTCACTACACTTCTTATCACCATATAATTTACCTAATTACGTTTCATTTTGAATGGGAGGAAATTGTATTGTTATACGATACCAAATAATCCCCGATATTAGAGAAGAGATAAACGCGAATAGAGCCCAACTTCACATATAAGCAAGAATTTTGAAATCTCGTAACACATATTTTTATTTATGTACCTTTTAGAAAAGTATTCCTTAAATGTATAAAATATTTTAAGTCTCATATATAAAAATAGTACACAAAACAAAAGGAACTAATGATATCACAGTATAATTAATTTCTTCGAAAAAATCATAGAATTTCGCAATTTTGAAAATTTTAATTTTCTTCTTTTTTCATACATAAAATTATTTCTTAAAATTTAGATATATATTAGAGAAAAAAGATTTTTGGTTCATTATATTTACAGGTATTCATTATAATTTGGAACCATATAGTGGAATAGTTTTTTTTTAATAGTATCGAAATGCAAATACGATGCGCTCGTATATATTACGATATCTCAAAAAATAATTTCCATATTCATCTAAGAAGAAAAAGAATTATTTTTATAGTTGTTTAGAATGATTAAAATATTCCTACTGGACACATAAAAATCTAAGCTCCATCAGTTGTCTGAAACATGTATATGTCGCTAAAACAAGAGATCTTAAAGTTGGTATTTTACTATTCATAAGATGGATTGGCACTCTTAAAGCATTCCACAAACATACCAATTATACTATGAATAGCATTTTGTGAGCAATTTTTAATTAGTGTAAATTATAAGTTTTTAGACTAAATTACTGAGAATAAGATTATGAAAAAATGATAATATTTTCTAGCGTCAATAAGATTGTTTTTATGAGTGTCTAGTTATTTTATATTACCATTTTTGTACTATTGCAGTTTATTGACTCGAAAATTAAATTTTCTATATATGTTTAATTTTTAAAAATTATTCAATGAATTTAAAACCATCCAATTAGCTCATTTAAATTTATATTTCCATTAAAGGTAATTTATTCAACTAATTAGTTGCATCTTGAACTAAAACCCTCAACTTTAATTTGCTTGTTTTATTACCTTCAAAAGCACTTTTAGATGTAGGCATAAAATTAAATATTGTACTATTATTAATATCATTTACCAATAATTTTTATTAAAAATAAAGAGTGTTACCAAATTTTAACGTCACAAAGTTCCATTTTATTTTATGCCCTTTCGGGCTTGCCTTCCTTACGTAAGAACGGAATCATGACCCCGAGGCATCCTAGTCATATTTTATTTCTCATTTATGCAAAGAAAAACCCATTAACAACCATAAATAATTATGTTTGATCAATTAATAATCAATAGCTGCATTTAAATTTGTAAGTCGTTTACTTACCTTTAGGTGGTACATCTTGTATAAAATCTACTGCATTTTTAACTTCAAAAAATTGCAGAGTACTTATATATATATATATATGTATATATATATATATATATATATATACTGAACATAATTATATAATTTAAAAAATTTAGTTTAATAAAATTTAAAAATGTGTCAGATGTCCCATGATTTTTATACAAATATTGTGCAATACTTAAGATGTGTGCTTGTTTATTAGAAAAAAATGTGTTTCCTGCAAAGGTAATAACCTAATTTCATAATGTGAAAAATACCAGGACTATAGTTAAAGTAGATTTTGAGAAAAGTGTACCAGAATGCTAAAAAACCACAACTTGAGAAATAGAGAAATGCAGATATTTTTCTCAACACTGTTTTTACAATTTCAAAATTCACTTTTCACACAAACGTTCTATTTATTAAATTCTCTTAAATGATACATCAACGAAAACAGCGAAGGTTCCTCTATTTCTTAACTGTAAAATCAAAAATTGAAAACATGAACTTCTTAACGTTCCCTCAGTTATCTAAAAAGTTACTTTTTAAATACTTACAATTTTGAAATCCATCATGAATACTTAAAAAATATACAATAAAATATGAATGTTTAATTGCATTTAATAAGTAAAGTGTGAGTAAACTTTTGTATGGAAAAAGGTACGAAAGAACATTTTCTCAATGCCTCGCTGTGTGATTACATTCCTTGTAAATCTATTCTACACTCTAAATCATATTTTTCTGTTTGTCTGTATTTCTGTATAAATATATATCTTAGACGCTATTCGTGCTAAATGTGCCGCAAAGAGATCTTGTAATATTAGGTAAAAGAGCATAACTAATTTAAAGTTGATATTTCAAAATCTAAATTATTTTTTGAAGTGATGAATGAATTCCAAAAACTGAAATTCTTTTTAAAAGGTAGAAGGGTGAAAGTGGCACACTCTCTATTCACCAATCGGGGAGTTTCATTTTCCAATGTGTTACATAAAATACAAGAATTATCTGCATTTAATTATTCTTCGAGGCTTTCACTACAATTTTCAAAAATGTGAGGTTGCAGAATAATTCTTTTCTATTAATTATTTATTTAATTATCTTTTAATAGTTTTTTCTCCAAAAGTTTTCATCTGTTTCATCCGAATAACGTCAGGCTGTATATGGAAGTAGTTTATAAATAAACACTACTTACTCTGTTATCAAACTCTCCGAATCAATTTGTACTCAGTGTGCTTAAGGGGCCGTTGAGTGGTTTTCGAGTTGTCAAGGTAATGAGTTCGCTGCGGGCGTTGTTTTTGTAGAGTCGTAGGTTCGTGTCCTGATACAACTAAAGGCACGCCGTGTGACGGAGCTGATGCCCGTTTAATTTGGTCTAGGTTCCAAGTCTTCCTTTGGTGTGGTGTGGAAATTTGGAGAAGGGGTGCCAACTCAGGAGTTGCGCTTGTTACTTGATAGAAGTTCTAAATTACGAGGCCTGTCGCAAAGCCCTCCTGTTGCTTCTTCGACATCAATAAACGATCAATTAATCAGATGGCTTAAAAATAATTTACTTCGTAGTAAAGTAGAAAAAAATCTATATTTATATTCAACCTTAAATATCAAGGAGAGCACCGTGTAATTAATTACAGACTTAGAAATTTTGTAGCATTAGCTCTCAAGCCAGTTTAAGAAGGTAATCCTATTGCTTGAAGCATTTCAAGATTTTCGTTAACAAGTTTAAGGTCGTGTAAAGTAATCGCATCTCAAAAAGGCTTAAAAATTCTCATGAACATAGCCTTACATTATTTAAGCCACAGAATAATGAGTTATCATCGGTATTCGTGACAAACCCACTCCATTAGAAAGCATAAAATTTGATAATCTCAATTTGTGTTATAACTTAGATCAATGAAATGTCCTGTACATTTGCAGAGATTTTTAAAAAGGTATTAAAATAACATTTGCCCTTACAAGAAGAAAGATTTTAATTACGGATTTTTTTTTGTTCATAATTAACGTAACTCAGCATATTTTGAGTATTCTTTGCTTAGCAATATTCCTTTGTTAGTTTTTTAGATGAATTAATGTTAAACTGCAGGTGCACAATAATTTGTAGGCAAAAAACATCGCAAATTTTAAGCGACGGTCATTATGGTCGGGAAATACTTACAAATTAGTATGATACCTTACTCATACCATACTATTCAAAAAATTTGAGGCTTCATTTGATTTAACATTTACCTTCTCGCATCAATCCTAGCAATAATTTTTGGAGAAATGTCGTATCTCCAACTCAAAACTATTCTGCCAAGCTGTTGCTCTACCAACTAGGCTACATTGATTCAAGCGCAATCGCAATTTTCTCACGTTATCTGTAAAATAAAATTCCTTTAAAAAGATTTCTCATCCATTTTTGTCAATTGCACTTTGAAATGTTACTTAAATGGCTTACATAAGAATAAATTTTTATTTAGGGATCCATTTATTTGATTTGAGATTATGAGTGAGAATGCTTACATTCCTTGATTTCAACCTTTAGATATATGATTTGTTATTTTATGGAAAATTTGTTTTTTTATCAGTGAAACGATGATGAAATTTAGATATATTTTAAATATAAATATCATTCAAATATAATTTTCAAATGATTGAATATTAATAAAGTTAATTTTTAAAATCCTGATTTATATAAAAACTAAACTTAAAAATTACATAGAGTTTAAAGCTAAGGTTCTAATTTTCATAATTAAGATAAAGGCAATCTTTTCGGAAGATAGATCAAACATTTAGTCGTAATTCAAAGTTGAATTACGACTAAATGTTTGGGCTCCGTTTGAAAGAATTGATTCATACATAGAGTCTAATTTTTTTTTAATATTATTGTATTTGTTTCTTAAGACATTCGTTGAACTTAATAATAATCTTAATAAATAATCCGTCAAATTGTAGCATCAGGTTTTGTCACATTTTGTGTATAGTTCAATATATAGAATTAAATGTTTTAATTTTTGTATGGAAATTAAATTGTAACTTATTTCTCACTTAATTCTTAGTGAATCCTCGTCAAATCAAACTCCTTCCTAAAAATATAATGAATTGAAATTACAATGTCATTTGATACTCTTAAAACATTTTAACTATTGTGCATTTCTAATAAAAGCGCGATACAAATATTTAAAATGTCCTTTAAGTTATCCATTAGATGAAGCGAGAAAATATACAATAGTTTGTGCTTGACAACTATCTTCTCTTTCATGAAAATTTTATTACTCAAGACGAGATGACGTTACATCAAAAGTTACCATTCATAGATCTCATATTTGATTGTTTAGATAAATTCATTAGGTCATTTTACACTTACTCGTCTTTTTTTCTGTTTGATTATGGATTTCATTGAACATTTCAAATTCTATGTTGCAATGAATTTTTTAACAGAATAATGACTGATAATAGGAGGAAATACAATAAGTGAAATCACGATTATCGGACGACTATTGAAGTAAAAAAAAAATACACAAAAATCCCACACCTTTCTCCTCTGCCTACCTCCAGCTGTCATAGACGTCACTGATAACTCTTAAAATTCTTCGATGGTATATTATCTCACCTAAAGGATACAACTATTCGTTTCATTTTGTTGAAAGATTTAAGTGAAAGAGAAAAAAAAGATTCTTGAAAACTTGACCACAAGTATGGCAATATTTTCGATTACTGAAGATTTGACATACATTGATATGCTTACGTTTTATTTTAATGTAAGTATATAATACTCACACAACACGTAGAATACACGTGATTACAAACATTACAATGATATATTTACTCGTATAAAACTGAAAAATATTTAAAAAATTCACAAATATATAGACAAACCATGTTTACAAAATTTACAAACTATACAGACAAACCACAAATATGTCAAGAATTATTTTTTGCGATCTGTAATCTTGCCTTATGGGAATTTATTTGTTCACATTTCTCCTCTTTGTTTTTGAAAGAGACGAAACAGTCTTTTTGAAAGAAATTTTTGCCTAAAATATCGTAACAGAAAGAGATTAAAAAAAGGGTAATGTTTTTAAGCCTGTTTAAAGGTACACGCTTATTAAAAATTGAGCTTTTTATTTATTTTTTTGTTATTGTATAGTATTTTTATTCAGTTTTTGAAACTGATAAACATAATTTAATAAATGTTAATACATTTAATGATCTTTTTGTGATGTATACACATATGAATTTAGAGTTTTAGGTTAATTGTGTTTGTTTCTATTAATATTAGTAGATTCCTTTTATCCTTTAGGTAAAACGTCAATCATGCTCATGCTTATGGTATTTATTCAAGCCTTAAGTTCTTAAAATTTTCTCAAAGATTCTATGGTTTTCAACTAAACGAAAAAAACATTAAATAATTAATCAATTTTGTCCTTCAGCATTTAATCGTCATTTTGATTAATAAAACTATTTTCGTTCCATTTTACCACATAAAGTTTCCATTAAATTTATCAACGGAAAAGAAATACATTTATCAAAACTTCAATTTTCGAGAAAATAGAGAGCAAAATTGTGTTTTATAAAAAGTTTGCGTCTGTTTACTTAATAAAATTTATTTTGTTTCTTAGCATCTTTTTGATGTTTATGCTATTCTTTAAGTAATCCAGGTCTAAGCATCATTTCCGATATTTATTTTGCCTTCACGCAAGAAAAAAAACAAATATATACACTTTTGTATAGTTATTCCTCTCAGTTTCGTAACTTCAAAAGTTAAAATATTGCGGGCTAAAGAGGATTTAGAAAAGCTATCGAGCTTGTCCTTCCTGATAAATATATCTTTTTGAATTTACTTGATTAAAAGCAATCTCTTCTTGTGGAAGGAAATTTAGATTCATTCAAAGATTTTTCATTCCTTTTTTCAAAAACATGTTTTTGAAATAAAATCCAAGTAATTTAAAATAAAAACATTGTAATGATATTTACAAAACTGTGATAAAAAATTTTTAGGAATGTGGTGCAATTCATTTAATATTCTTCAAAAGAACCATAACGTAAGAAAATTTTGATGAATATTATGTCAATGAAAATAATTCTTCAAAGAGTCTCAAATGTTTTATTCTTTTTTTTTTTAATTTTATCTTTTGAAATTAAAATGATTAAATAATAAATAATAAAAAAGATAAAGAATAATAAGATTCATAATAATATATATAAAAGGAGCATATTATTTAAATATAGAGTTTTATTTTTAGTAATGCAAAAAGTAAATACAAAAGCTAAGTGTAATTAATTAATATGAATTAACTTGTCATGAAAATCAACAATTTAAAAAAGATTTCGATTACATCATTAATATAGTATTAAGTTTAAAGTAATGTAAATTATGTGCAGTGTTCCATGAATAATGTACAACTAAAAAAATTCATTAATAATTGATAATTATACATTACTAATAAAATTGATAGGATCTCATTTGGAATAATAAATATTTTCCACAGGAGACCCTGTAGATTTCTTGTTTTAAAATTTAAGGAATTATTTTTAAAGTATTACAGTAAACTTTAAGCAACTCTCAATAACTTCAAATTATTACATTTTTCCTTTTTTTTCCTCCTAAGGCTCTTGGCCTCATAAGCCTCGTGGACTCGCAACCGGCAGTTTTCGTCGAGTCGGGGGATCAAGCCTCCATTCCACTAAAGACTCGCAGTATAGCCAAGGCTGAGGCTCATTAATCCTAGGGGGGAAAGGGGAATTTTGACTTTAATTCTAAAATCTTTACTATTTGAATGCAATGAAGTGCGTCTGAAAGAGCAAAAAATATTGAATGTTTCTGTGGAATTAATCCCCGAAGCCCAAAGTCCACCCGTTGGCAAGGTGTGGAAGTTAGGAGAGGAGGGGCAGGTGAGATGTCGTCCTCGTCACTTGACCGAGGTTTAAAATTATGAGGTCCGTCACTAGTAGCCCTTTTTTTGCTTTTAGTGTGAAGTTAATAAAACCAAACTTTAAACTTTAATTTTAAATAATGAAACAAATTAACATAAATCTGAGATAGTTTATAAAAAAATTATTATTACTAGAAAAAAAGGGAAATCTGCTCCTTAAAACGTTTCTGCGCGTAAAATATAAAAACGAGTAGAAAGAAGATAAAAAAAAAATCTTATTTTGAGAAATTGGATCTAATATAGTAATTAGAGTTAACCAAATTGTTAAACTTGTAGCTCAATTTAGTATAATATATTGTGGAAGAGTTCTCACACATTATAAGTCTAAAATTTCTCAGACACATACATTTAAAGTGTAATTTTTATAACTGAGGATATTTTTATTAATTTTATTTATTTAAGGTATGCAGAGAGGCGGGGATAAAAGTTGAAATATTGTAACCAATAATGATGGCAAACTCTTTTAAAATCACATAGTTTCCTATGAAAAATATTACTATCATGATAAATAGAGTTATACATTCTGAACAAGTTAAAAATAACAAAACTACAAGGTATAGACTTTTTACAAAACTTTTTGTAAAAGATAATTCAAACAAAAAATAGCTCAAATAGTCAAAACTTAAAATCTAAAAAGTTCAAAAAGAAATTAAATATTACAACAAAATCCAAAATAAAGACACTCACAAAATTAAAGCATTTATCATATTTTTTGAATAATTTGATTTAATAAACCAACCAGAAATAAAAATGATAAGCAAATAATTTGACTATTTCATAGAACGTAGATTTTCCAAATTGGAGATTTCTTAGGTAATTGTATCTGATAAAAGTCATATTGGAAAGCTATTTATAAAGTAATAAGAGGCTTGGGAATAACTCTGCTTAAGAAGAGTCTGGGAGAATCTAACTTATTATTTAAAAAATTTTGAAAAAAATTCAAAAATAAAATAACCAATGACCGTTAGGAAGTCTACAATTAATAAATGTACTTCTTAAGAATTCAAAAAGTTTTATAAAATAAAAGCCTAACAATTCCATTCTGAACTTAAATTCCTTTCTTTGGGATTACGAACAAAATTAGCTCAACTATATTGCCCTTAAATATAACTTGTAATGCTATGTTGAATCCTATATAGTTTAATTTAGTTTCTTATATATATTCTGTTCTTGAAATACATCTTCAACTGTGCAGTTTTTTGAGATGACTTTTAGAAATTTCCTTTCTTCTGAAAACAAACGAGAAATATATAAGTGGCTAAGACGTGTGAATTGTTTCTCTTTTGACATGACAATATCACTTTTAATTCAAAAGATGACAGGAAGTTTCGAAAGTGGTTATTCGTGACTCTTAAAACATTTTCGCTTATTCGTGGATAATATAATGATAATAATGTATGATATATCTATCTATAATGATTTTAAGAAACGCATTTTATTTCTACTTTCTACACATCAAAATTATCACCTATCAAAGTATTTTTGTGAGTAGTGTAGAAAGAAATGAATGTAAAACGCGCTTTCATAAACACATATTCTCATATGATTCATGCAGTCGCGGTAGCTTAGTAATCATGGACGTGAACTTGTGGCTGGTATCGTTTCTTCGAATCATGGGTTCGAGTCCTGATGCAACTGAAGACACGCCGCGTATCGTGGCTGATGTACGTTAAATTTTTCGAGATTTTAAGATCTTAAGATGTGGTATGGAAGTTTGGAGAGGGAGGTCACTAGTTATTCTCGTCACACTTGAACGAGTTTCAAAATTATGTTGTTCTAATGTACGTACGGTTGCTTCTGAATGTGACGTCAATAACAGTCATTCATTTATTTACACATGATTCAAAAACACGCATTTTTTCGTATTAATTTGTTGATTATTATGTTTTTCAAATTGATTTTCCTGTTAATCGATTTAAAAATATTCTTAACGCTTCCAAACACTTGATTAATTTTATACATATTTGTAAGAAATAATTTTAATAAGAAATAAAAATAGAATACGCATCGTTATTTAAGAAATGATAACTGTTACGTAATGCAAATTCTAAGGTGTTTTCATCAATGTATGCAAACGTTTCCTTCCATTGTTTGAAAAAAAAGAAATCTTCAACAAGAAAATAAATATTGAAGCGGTAGAATAAAAGGCACACATAAACACGCAAGAGATATGAAAGAGAGTGAAAGGACACTGTAACTGATAACTGGTTTAAACATAGCTTTAAAGAAATGACAACGGACAAGATGTCTCTATGAAGGCAGAAAATTATTCAGTCCTGATTAAAAAATTCACTGATTAGCAAATTCAATGGAAGAATCAGAGACGAGATTACTGAAATATTTAAGACACTAGTGAAAGGGATTAAAGAATATTGAAGGATTAAGGTTTTCTGAAATGATACTGGTGAAATATTAAAATGAACTTCTTTAATTACTCAAAAAAAAAAAAACGTTTAAGTAATGGTGACCAAGATGATTACATAAATGAAGTAAGTTGTCAATTTAAATTAAGACGATTCTTTGATTGGCAGATAGAAGCAAAAAGAGCTAAAGATAAACTATTGCAAACTATTTTTTTTTTACAAGTTTTCGAATAATATGACAAAAAACATATTAGTAATGATACTCTTGTGAAGTGAACAACATTAATTTTGTTAAAAAAAACTACCTAAATTATTGATATTTTAGATAGATTTAAAAGGTAGGACCATAGAGATGGATATGAAAGATTTTATAGACGTCTTGTGCTTCAATAAGTTTCTGAACTGTCATATTATCTTAAACTGCATCTGAAACAATTTATCATATATAACTCTGACTTGCATCATAGAAGCTAACATAATGGCCTATTAATATTTTGCCTAGATTATATTTACATTTCAGAAAATATATATAGGTTTTTGTGTAGTAATGAATTTTAAAATAATAATGTATATGACAACTTTTGTCATAGACAAAAATACATTTGGTGTTTATTTTTATAAAATTATGTTCATAAATGAATAGAATGTTTTAGAGTGAGATAAACTATTTACCAATACAGTTGTACCTCCCATTAAAGGACACCTACCGGGCCATACATTCTGTCCCTTAATAGGAGGGGTAAGTATATATACTATTTTCAAAGGAACCAAGGCCAACACAATTGTCCCTTATTCGAAGGTGTTCCTGACAAGAGGTACTGCTGTATTTCGATGACGTATGTACTGCATTTTGCTTCGATCATATTTAGTTAACGGATTATTTACAGCAACAGTTTATATGTAGTAAAAATATTCAAAATTTAAGTAAATAGAGTATTTTAAAACTGCTCAATAATTCTTGTACTGCATTTGGTACATCTTCAGAAGTTAACTTGTTTCTATCGAAAACTATTTAGAGAAAGAGTGGAAACTGTTGCATTTTAAATTCAAAACTATGTCTCAAAATTCTCATAATGAAAGAGAAAAAATAAATTTCCGGCTTAGATGTCCTCTTTACTTAATCGCAGTTCATATTTACTGGGCCTGTCGCCCATAGTTCATTGTTATGCTCTACAACTAAGCTTATTCAAACAAACTAACAATGCTACTATTTGAACTTCATCTCAAAATATTTTTTCGTATGTTTATTCTTGTCTACAAAAAAAATTCGGAATATAAAAATTCAGTTTTGTTTACTCTTCAGAGCTAGAAGACATACGGTTATTAAAAGTTATTTAATTGCTCTTTTATATTATTACGATTTCATAGTTTCTTTGAAAAAATATTATGTATATTTTACTCTTAAATATTCATACAAGTATTTAAATCTCGCATTATTATCTGAGTGATAAGAATTATTAAAATTAATATCTAGGTGATCATTTCCGAACAATATCTACATACGTATATTTTGAGATAGACATATATTTATAAATTTAGACTAAATAAAATGATTTCATGTATTTTTTTCGTTATAAATTTTTCTATATACAAAGTGTGGCACTTAAATAACGAAAGTGATGCTGTAAAACATTTTATTTAGATTTCATACATATTTACTTTTTTATCACTTTCAATATACACCACTTTCTATCCTTACAACGCTCTATGCGAATCTTCAATTATTCGAAACAGTGCTGGAAGTCTTCTTCTGCCAGCTCCTTCAAGACGCGTGCCGCTTTCTCTTTCGCAGCTTTAACGGACGCAAATTTTGTTCCTTTTAATGCAGATTTCACCTTAGGAAATAGATAGAAGAGACATGGCGCCAGATCCGGCGAATAAGGCGGATGGTCTAACACTGAGATGCTGTACTTGGCTAGAAACCTCTTGACAGACATGTGGAATGAGCCAGCGTATTGTCTTGATGGAGAAATTGTGAGTACAATGACTCGATGGAGAACTTGTGATTGATGACTTGTCCTTCTACAATTCGGGTCGTTTTTTCCTTATTCTTTCACGGAGTTCAGCAAGAACGTAAGAAAGGTAGTAATTTTGATAAATAGTTTGACCATCAGGAACCCAATGAAAATACACAATCCATGAAAAAGGAACAAAACAATCATCATTGATTTGAATTTTGATTTGCTCATTCGAGCTTTTTTTGCTCTCCGTGAAGATGGACTCTTCTAGTGCATGGATTAGCACTCCGTTTCGGTATTATAAGCAAAAACCTACCATTCGTCATACGTTATTATCCTTTGTAATAAGTTTGGGGCATTTTCAATGGCATTCAAAGTGTAAGTATAAAATTAAAAAAAAAGAAAACTTTATAGGACTTTTTATAAGGACTTTTTAAAATTAAATATTTTTGATTTTGGATTCGCTTTAAAGTATTTTAATCATTTAGCAATTCAATTATTTTTAAGAATTAAATAGCATTTGATTTCAGTTAATAATAAATGTAATTCTAAAATAATTGCATTGCCTTTATTTTTATACATCTAAGGGAATTGTAAAATTATAATATTTTCTTTTCATAAATTCCTTAGTTTTAATACAAATTAAAAGAACTTCGTCTACACTTTATTTTTTACATGAATAGTATAGTAGTGTAGAGAAAAGCGATTGTTTTCAATGAAAATAATATGAAATTTTATTGAGGATGACGAAGTAAATAACAATGTCATGTGAATGAATGTTAAAATTTGTATAAGTTCCTTTCACAAATACATTGTATTCCTTAAATTTATGAAAATACCTTTCATGCATGTTATTAAGGCTCAGACCTCCAAAATATTACTGATGTTGTGTAATTATTATTCTTAGTCTTCACCCCCTTTCCGAAGATATGTGGCTGGTCTCCTAATTTTGAGCCTCGTGTGAGACAAGGGCGAAACCTCAGATTGTATCTTACTGCCCTAGCTACGACACTACTTGAGACCTGAAAGGCCCAATTCCGGTTAACGTGAGGTTATAACGGGCCATCGATTTTTGATAGAGTCAGAACTCAATTCTGTGAGCCGATTTGAATATTAGTTCAAGATCTTAACCGCTGTTCATTGTGAAAAACGTATGAAAAAATTAAAAGAAACACTCAGAGAATAATTGTAAAACTGTTACCACACGGTTCTTATGAAACAGATTTCTTTAATCTTGTTCATATAGAGTACATTTATGTACATCAATCTCAGGAAATCATTTGTGATATAAGTTTTTGAATAACAAATGCATCAATAAATTATACATGTAAAATGACACTGAAAAATACGTATACGTAACGTCACAATTATATGACATTTTTGTTCGAATACAGATATTACTTTCAGTCATAGTAATAAAATAAAAATCATTAATGTCTGTGATTTGACATAGAATATGTAAGAGTCATTATTGTTTTCTTCACAGTCATTCTTGATTTCAATCTAATTTCAGTCTGGATTTTTTTTTCACTTTTATTTTCACACTTTGACTGATTTTTTTTTTTTTAAATTTTAAGGCAATAAACTCAATCTTCTTATAGGAAATGAAAAGCGTCTTTTCTTTACTTCTTTCTTAGGAGAAATGTATTCAATGCTGTTAGAAATGATTGAACGCTTGGCTGCGTATGTTGAAGAGCAATCACTCCAAGAGAGAATATGTTTTGATAAATAAATCATGACATTGAGCAAACCTAAAAAGTTAAATATCAGTTATTTAATAATTAAATAAAGTGGAAAATAGCAATGTAACTTTAATTTTAAAAAAAATAATAACGTTCTTTTTAAAAAAATTTCAGGAGTAAATAAAATAGAGAAAAAAAAATTCAGAGTATGAGATAATATGTATGAAATATACCCCTTTATTAATACAAAACATACAATTGTAAAAAAAGACACCCATAATAAAAGTTCATATCAGTGGATCAAACAAGAATGAAATGATAAAACTAATGGTCTTATTAACTTTTATTTATTTATTTGTATATTGGTACCTTACAATTTTTTTTTCATAACTGTATTTAATAACTGATATTTTTAGCAGCAATTCTACTTTTCTGATTTCTTAATGTTTTTGAAATAGAGAAAACTATTTATCACTTAAGTAAAGAGCTTCGAAAAAAAGTTGAGTAAAAAAATTTATACTATTAAGTATTTGATAGACTCGTTTGACATTAGAAAGATTCGTTTTTGAGACCCCCCATAACTCAGAAACTTTCAAACGGAATCTTACGAAATTAAAAGTTTAGACTGATTTCAAATTAAGAAATCAGAAACGCGAAAAACGCCATCGATAATGAAAGAATTCTTTTTATAAATTAATTAATTACTTTAATTAAATTAAGTATTTCTTTAATAGCCAAATTTATTTCCCTTTGAGCTATTAAAACACAAATTTGGTCCAGATGTGTAATGAGAATCTCGAAAACTGTTCGAAGTATCCTATTTTCTTTACAATCGGATCTTAATCTCAATAAATCACATAAACACGCAGGAAACTCCCGCGTACTTCAAACTAGCTATCTTCCTATTACTGCAACCTTTTCTATCTCTCATAAATTGAAAATTCTCCAGCACTTTTATACTACTTGATAAAATCTATTCATTTCCCTTCTAAGGTGTACCCAATTTGCTTAACCACGTTTCATTTGACTGGAAAGAAGTTAAAAATTTTAATACAAAATCAGAAGGAATCCCCCAGATGTTAGTTAAGGGAAGTTTTGCGAATAGAAGGAAATTTTCAATCACGGCCTTGAACCCCTTTGAGAAAAATGCGTCTACAAACAAACTCTGAAATTTCTCTACAATATTACTTTAATTTCTCTGTACTGAAACTCAGCTTAAGCTTTCACAAGTATACTCTTTTTCACAGAGTTTAGTTAATATAAGAATTCTGGCTGTATTAGTGAAATAAATTATCAGATTTTTTTGTTAGTTTGTTTTTGTTTCAGAATGAAGCTCAATTATAACTGCATATTCTCGATTGTTGATTAAAAAGTATTTTATAAACAAAATAGGTTCTTGCACAATCTAGAATAATAAGGAATATTATGTAAATAACAACTAGATGCAATAAGAGAGCAACTAAAAGGAATGACTCAATTTACTGTCATATTTGTAAGTCGCTTAGAAGTTGCAGCTTTTGGTATAAAATCTTGAAATCCTGAATATATCTAATCTGATAAAACTATTGCGTCTTAGTAACAAAAAGTAGAAGTATCAAGCAACAGATTATGAAATGCTTTGTATAACACATACTGTGTCCGTCCATCTTACGTAAAAAGCCTCAAACGGTAATATAAGTCTCTATCCTTGCTTAATATTCTGAGCTGTTTGAACCTTATTGAACGTACAAATAGTTTGAAAGTGCTGATAATTTTTTGAAGTAACAATATTCTCAACAAAGCACCTAAATGGCACAGTTAATAATGAAAATTTATGAATGTCAAATTATTCTTCAATTTATAAAATGATATATGTCAACGAACGAAAGAAAAATGAAATTACAACTTTTGATTAAAAAAATCAACAAATGTATAAAGCTTTTTAGTGCAATACCAGTTGCAACTGTTCTTCATATTTCTTCCTAGAGGACATCGCAAGTTTAGATAAGTGAAACATTGGGCCATCTAGAAGTAAAACAGTTCCATGGTTTCCAACATTCATTTCCATCTCTGAATCTCGAATAATATTTATCATCATGAAATTAAAGTTTGAAGAAAGCTATTTTCTTCTATCGTACTTGGTATCATATTACTTCTATTGGAATTGTCGTAATATTACATTTACTGATTTTATTCCAATTTTATAATCAAAGAGAAACGAATCAACAATTAAGATTATCCTATTGTATTCTATTAAGTCCTTTTGCATAATCAATTCTATGACATAACAAATAAACCTGACTTAACCAATATTTTTCTTCCTTTTCATTTCCTTTTTTTTTTAAATTTATCAGTGAAAATACACGATTTTTTTTAATTCTTACAATCTGTCATAAAAGTTACTTAAAAATTTGATGAATATTTAATTCCCATTTTGTAAATTTATTCATTCTTTTTCGATTGAGTTCATAAATTTTACCTGAATTTCCTTCCTGCAAAAAAATATTACATTTCTTCGTTAACGTCGAATTGTCAAAATTTTCATTCTAAGCAAAAAAAATATTTCATTTTACTAGCTCTTCTTAAATATTAAGTGTCAAGGCTTTATTTATATCTTTATTAAGTCAGCATGAATCGGTAGAACTTTTACAAAACATATGAAACTGTAAGATTTTATCAGTTTTAATAAACACATACATTCAATCGGAATATAACCCTAAAAATAGTTGTTAACGAATCCAAAAGACCTTGGGAAAAGAGAAACAAGAATTTATATGAATTATTTTAACGGGAACATATCAAATTGAAGAAAATAAAATTCTGATTGTTGAAACAGCTGATTGTGTGTCTATATAATAGTTTATAAATTCTTAACGGAGGGGGAGGATATTTTTCACAAGATGCTTCATTTAACAAGAACTTATTATAAAAATACATTCAATAATTTTTAAACAGAAGTTTGTATGTTAGAATACATACATTTAAGCATACATGATTTGATGTTACTTGCTGAAGAATACCGAAACTGTATTGCTTAATAAAATACATTACATCAATGTGTAAACAACATCAAATTACGTGTGTCACGAAAACTTTGCACCTTACGAAGTCCTATCTCAGAGCAATTCATTATATCTTAATATTATCCACCAAAACAATCTTCACTTTATGATTTTACTGAAACCATCAGCAGAATGTTACAACAGCTCTTACAAAAGGTCATCATACTTTAAATTCCTCCTTGCCCTTAATAACGGAAATGTTCTCTATTTCTGATTTACTTAAGATATCTTGTCTCCCACGATACATAGGTTTCAACATTCTTTAAGACAATATATTTTTTTCTTGCATGCTACTTTAAAACAAAAAAAAACTAAAATCAGTCAAGATGAGTAATTTATCAGAAATAAAACATAATTTTATCTACGTTGTGTATTTTATCTATGTATGTGCATCAGGACTACTTAGACTCAAGGACACAACTTGTGCTTCGTATTGCTCTTTAACTGGTCTTTCCTTTTCCCAAATCTTTTTTTTTTCGTGTATAACTTCCTTGTATTGTTCAAAGAAAGAGAAAATTTTTTAAATTTGTCAATCTTTAGATACACCAATAAATACGTCTTTTTTAAAGAACTATCGTATAATCAGATCGAGAATAACAATACAGTGGCGTCAATGCAGATCCACGCTAAAATCTGAAGTGAATCAGGATTCTCTCTTAACAATATGTAAGGTAGTATCTGGCTGACTGCACCTGTACAATTATTTATCTATGCATAGCAAAAGATACTGTTAGATGACAAAACACAGGTTATCGATACATTATTGACTTAACAAGCTTTTCCAAAACATGGAAGCTCTCTTGGAAATTTTAGTAATCTTAAAATACTATAAATGCAGCATAAAAAAAAAAAAATTTTTCAGAAACAGTAAATCTAAAATAGTTAACCTTTCTATGATGAACTATACGGAAACTTCATTATAAGTTAACATGACTACCTGAAGTAAGCAACAATTATAACACATCGATCAAATAACTCCCGAGACTAACCCAGGATGGCTCATGGTAAAACCAGTAACCAGGTCTTTCGGTACTAACCTTTGCTTAAAACGTGTCAAAATTTTAAGTCGATCGGACCAGGAAAAGGTTTTTTTTGAGTGAAGTGAAAAGGTTTTCAAGTAGGTGCCTGACTCGATCGTTTCAAAACAGCAACGCGGAGTCGATGATTCAGAGAGAAGCTGTTTATCGCTATTTACTCATAATAAAAAGATTTCTTGCAGAAAAAAAAAGAAAAAGAAAAGAAGAAAAAAAAGTTGGGGGGGGGGGGGAAAGATTTGGAAGCATTGGAACGTTATCACCTAAGGTGATTAACAAAAGGAGTGTTATATTTGATGAATT
>BMAW01064500.1:43955-91455 GCA_019974015.1 Nephila pilipes | reverse complement strand
TTCGCTGTCTTTTCATAGCAGAGATAACTACCACATTTCACTTGGAATAATCGAAAAATAAAGCTGAAATAATTTCAGTATAATAGTAAAGAGCTTCTTTTGCAGAAAAAAAAAATTAAAATGTTTTACTTAATGGCATTTCAGCAAATAGGAAATCTTCACATTACGACCTCTTAAGCAAACAAATAACCGCACATTTTACGACGGTAGCATCTTTTTAGAAGAAGGTATACACTTTAATGCGCTATCTTTCAATACTAAACATTTTGTTTTACAATTAATTTCTCAAAACGTATCATCACAATTAAATCAAATAAATTGATACAAAGTAAAGTATTTCAGTATATCATATGCTGAAATAAGTTTTTTTTTATCGATTCTTAATTTCCTCTTACTTTTTATTTTAATCTTACAATTCATAATTTTGAGTGGTAGCTTTTGAAAACAGCTAAAAGATTTTATTTTTAGTAAATGTAACTACACGTTATGCGTGTAGAGGGACTCAGGGAAAAAACAAACGAGGGATAATAAATAATATAAAATAGATGCACGAAAATTCTGTCTTGAAATGAAAATAATAAAATGTTTTATGTAGATTTAATAGATAATTTAAAAATAAAAAATTAAAAATGAATAAAAACAAAAACTTTAAAATAAATATATTATTTTAAATTAGTAACATCACAAATTTATTTCAGAAGAATTTTTCAAATTAAAAAAAAATTATAGATCTATTGCGATTTTTATTTTAAAATTTGCACGTATTTTCCAGTTCTTGTAAAACAGAGGATAATATTTTTAGAAATTCTTTAAATAATTTTCGGAATTCTGTCTTGAGAGATACATGAATTGTGAAATAAGATATGGAGATTTCACATCGCGTGAACTTGACTTAAGTGAAAGTTTTGAGATCTTTAGCTTCGTATTACATGAGCCTCATCGCAAAAACGAAGTTTTCTAGATTTTGTGAAACTTTCATTATCATTATATATTAGCAGTACTGCTCAGATTTATTGAATAAGTGTTTTTCAAGGTTTCTGTTCGATTGGCTTTCGTAAATAACACTTATACGATATTATTTTGTACGAACATTTCGAATGAGATTTTGTTTGACATTTATTTGTGAAAATTTTGCTTAATGTCGAAAACTTTTTCAGAATTGTATTTATACTCCGAGTGAATTCTCATCAGAGTAGCAAAAAATGTAAACATTTCTATCACTGATTTTTAAACCTGAAAAATTGCAAGGGAGAGAATTATATTTCAGTTCACAAAGTATATAAGTTCACGTATGTCTCCAATTTTATGATGGCAACTTAAAATTCATTAAATTTTGATTTCTCCTGTAGCTATTTAGTTTTCTTCATTAATCTCATTTTAACATTCACTTCCTTTTTAACAACACCATACTGATTTGTATGCTCTCTAGAATATGTATAGTTACGCATTCTATAGTATTTTAACTAAAAAGGTATACAATAGTTCAGAACATCACTATATTCTGTACTATATTTTAGAAACAATTACTTAGACAAAGAAAATTTAGATTCTCAGCATATGAAGATATTTAAAGAGATAATGTAATAATAAGAACATATTAATTTTTAAAAAAAATTATGTATTATAAAAATTCCCCAATTTTGAAGTTACAAGAAATTTCAAAACTTAAAACTTTTATAGATCTTTAAAAAGTTATGGAATAATGTAGAGTTGCGTGTCAATATCATATGATCAATCTCTCATACACTTGAAATAATTATGAAGTGAATGAATAATTATCGAGATTGAAAGTGAAAACTGCTTAAAAGAAGTAGTTTGAAGATTCTAACTACAAAATTAATAATACAACAATGTCATTAACAAGACCAATGATCGCATACAGTTTGAATTAATTTTCTTCAGATTGCTTCTAGATTATTCGAATGTCAGCTGTTAATCTATAATTTTACGTTGAATTTAAGTTATTATATATTATGATTAGAAGCACTGTAATCAAATTTTAAATGATAACTTAGACTCCAAGAGCATTAAATAGTATCTAATTGCAACGTTCACCAATGTTTACATTTTTTTCAAGCTTCAGTCATTCTTTCGTTTTTGAATATTTTATACGGTATTTAACTATGTTTATCATTTCGATTATAATTATATACCAGCTTGTTTATTTTTCCTTGACTTCTCAAGAACAAATAAATAAACATATTCCTATTTTAAAGAAAATATTTCATGATTAACTCAAACATACTTTGAATTCAGAAATATGTTTTTAAAATAATTTATACACAACTTTTTTTCATAATTTAATTTACAATTCCTATTGCATTTCGTTTACAATATTTGTGCGCAAAATATTTTATTCTACTATATAAAATTAATGAATATTTATAAATTTAACAGCGATAAATATCACTTATTTTTCACAACGTGACGTTGGGATGTTCGTGATTTTCTCTTCACAAATCTAGGGAAACTTTTGATAGTTTAAATTGTATAAAATAATAACTCCTTGCCCATCAAAATCAAACGCGATTATGTAAATTTGATAAAGTTACGAAGTGTAATGAACTGAATTAAGGATAGTGATTTACAAGCGAAATACAGTTGAAAGAAAAAAGAAGAGAGATAAAGGATGACGACAAACTGATTTACGTTTGTAGACTGGAGTGAATCACCGCAATTAATCGTCTATATTGAAAGTAGTTAGAAATGACACCTGATTAGAATAATAGATGCTACAATCGAAAAGTGTTTGAATCGGAATAAGAGAATTGGTATGTACTTTATTATTTGAATATAAACAAGAATTATCTGAATTATGAGGGTATCGAGAGAGAGCTATCTTGCATAATCTGTGATAATAAACTGTGTTGACTTTCTCTTACGTATCTTCATTTGGAGTTTTGAACTTATTGACTATTTAATTAGACATTAAGATTGCTATGGAGTTATAAATATAATGAAGGGCAGCCGCATTACAACAGTATCCCTGAAAGAGAGATTTGATTATTTTTAAGATATTCGACGATGAACAACTTTATAAATTAAAAAACATAAGCAAACCTCTATAAACTTTATTACTATTTATTCAAAAAATGAAAATGCAAAAGAATGTGTTATGAAGATGAAATAGTATTATGATTTAATTAGAGATAACAGTGTCTCTTTCTCTAATTAGATATAACTAGGACATGGCTTAAGCTAATTTAATAAAACATACATGTCCTTGCTCCGCACATTTCATAACTAAAGGTAAAAGCATTAATTAATAATAATTTAACAAAAGCTGTACAGATAATGAGAAAAGATGTCACTAGTAAAATAATGAAAGTAAAATAAGAAAGAGGTAGAATGCTCTAACGAGATGGAAAAAATTTAATTAGACAGTATCATCTAAGACTAAGATGTCAAATTTTGTCAATGTAACAAGCTGTTACAGATATCTCAACTAATAAGAGAATTAAATTAGAAAATTACCGTAAATGCAGAAAGCTCAATCCATAACCTTAATTAAAAGGCTTATTTTAAAATGTAACGAGGTAATTAAGAAGGATAAATGTAATCTTTCCTCTTGATCTTCTAGTTTGACATATTATTATTTTTCAAATCAGAAAAAAATGATAAAACTAATATAAAGTTAGACAAGCTAAATTAACACAAAGTACATAGTTTAATTACATAAAATGTTAATTAAAGTAAATGGAAATCTAAATAATGTTTAACTATTTTATTTTACTAGGTGTTTCGAAACTCTTGGGCAAAAATTTAAGAAGTGATAGAAAACATCTAAACAAGCAATTTTCCCCGCACAAAGCATTGACGGAGAGCAATCTGTAAACCACTACACGGCACTGTAATGGAAAGCATAAAGCGCGAGTTTTCTAACACATCGTCATTTCTACATGCATCCTGAAATTCTACATGCATCCACGGTGGAAATGACAATGTGTAAGAAAACGCGAAATTTTTGTTTTCTATACCAGCGCCATCTGGAGGTGAAAGGACGTTGTGTAAGAAAACTCACGCCTTATGTTTTCCATTACAGCGCCGTCTAGCGGTTCACTGTTTGCTCTCCACCTGTGCACTGTTTTGTGAAAATTGCTTGTTTAGATGTTTCCTATCACCCCTTATATTTTCCGCCATGAGTTTCGAAACATGTTGTATATCATACGAGTAATGAAACCACCGGCAGGCTTCAAGATTATTTTAGGCTATGACCTTTTTCTGATTACTGTACATCGCCATGCCTCCTGAAATCCATGGTAGAAATGACGATGTGTAAGAAAACTACCGCTTTATGCATTCCATTACAGCGCCGTCTAGTGGTTCACAGTGGTTCTCTCCGCCTATACATTGTATGGTGAAAATTGCTATTTTAGATGTTTTCTATCATCTTTTAAATTTTTCCCATGAAGTTTCGAAACACATTGAATTTCATCAACCAGTATTTTTAGATTCAAAGTATTAAAAAGTATGAAATTTCAAAAAGAGATATAAATTTCATAGATGAAGTCAAATTTAATCCCAACAATATAATTTTAAAAAAGCTTTCTTCTTTTAAACTAACTTTTTATTTGTTTATTGTTCGATCAAATATTCCTCATATAGTATTTACTTGAAATTAATTCTTCAATTGCAAATTTATTTCACAAAATTTGAAATCAAAAAGACAATATCGCTTTCAGCAAATCTGGTTTATATTACTACTTGTAACAAAACGCTACTGCAAATTTTCAATGATATTCATTTTAATCATGTGAATAATGTATAGGAACTAGGATCTCAAGGTTAAAAGAGCTATCAACTAGTATTTCAATGACAATTGGTCGTAAAAATCAATGGAAATAAATATCTAATGTGTATCTTCAAGTATAATAAGAAGATATTACAACTTAGAAGTTATAAGCAAAGTATAGAATAGAACAAAGATTTTCTTAGAAGAACTTTCAAATTTAAAGCAAATTTCTGAAACAGTAATGAGTTGTTCATATAAATAATATACGCTTAAATAAAACAGAAATTTTATACATGAATTAAATATAACAATGTAGAAGAGAAAATGCAAATATTGTAACAGATTTAATCAGAGGTATATGATTTGTGAATCATATATCTCTGATTCTTCAATATTGGTTGATTTTTACCTTCATGATTATTTCCCAGAGTAATTAAAAGACTGCTTTAGAGCAGTCACTATATTATGTTTAAATATATGAAAATACAAATAAACTGTCCTATCAGGATACTTGTCAGTACTAAAAAATGACTCAAAATATAACATTTTAAAACTGTCCGTAAATCTGTTAATTTCAACTAAATATTTTACTGTTTACGTATATCACTCTCGGTTCATTACCTGAAGTTAATTAAACTTGCTTTAAGCTACTTGCTTTTAAAAATCTTTATACATATCCTTTTTCTTCCTCAAATTTCATTCAAAAATATTTATCTACAAACTTACTGAATTTTATCTAATCAAAATGCGATTCCATATTCGACGACTCATTGTAATTTCTTAGAAACGTGAGTTTCTAATCTTTTCATTTCAATTCCTGAAAAGTAATTATTTATGCAGATAAAATGTATTATTACTTAACACATCAATCAATAACTCCCGATACTAACCCAGAGATGGCGCTCGTAGTAAACCAGTAAACAGGTCTTTCTAGAGTACGAACCTTTGCTTGAAACGTGTCAAAATTTTAAGTCGATCGGACCAGAAACAGCTGAGTTATCGAGGTTGGAGTAAAGTCGTTTTGTAGTTTGTTTAAAAAATGGAAAAAACCGAGTTTCGTGTTCTGATAAAACATTGTTTTTTAATGGGTAAAAACACCGTGCAAGCGAAACAATGGATTGAAAAATGTTACCCGGACTCTTGTCCATCAAAAGCAACGATTTGTCGGTGGTTTGCCGAGTTTAAACGTGGTCGTACCGACACAAATGACGCGGAACGCTCGGGTAGACCTGTGGAAGCCGTTACACCGGAAAATGTGAGTGAAGTGACAAAAATTATAATGAAAGATCGTAAAGTGAAGCTCCGTGAGATTGCTGAGATGACACAGATATCATATGGAAGTGTATTTCCTGAAAAAGGTTTTTTGAAGTGAAGTGAAAAAGGTTTTTTCCAAGTGGGTGCCGCGATTGCTTTCGATGGATCAAAAACAGCAACGAGTCGATGATTCAGAAAGCTGTTTATCGCTATTTACTCGCAACAAAAAAGATTTCTTGCGAAAAAAATGTTGTTTTCAATGTTAGTCTCGGGACGTATTGATCCATGTGTTATGTATGACTTTTTATGCAGCAGAAGAAAAATTAATCTTCCAAGAATTGCATTCATTATTTAAAAAATCTAATTTTCTCGTAAGTGGCGGTGATTACCGTAAGATCTTGTGAGTTTTCTTAATAAATTAATGTTATTTATGAATTAAGTTTTTTTTTTTTGTCAATTACATATACAGCTGGTAGCCAAATTAATGTGGACAGTCATATATTTTTTACGTAAATTAATTTTGTTTCATATGAATACTTATTTGGTTTTAATATTTAATAATTATTTATATATATATATATATATAATGCAACTAAATTTTATGGTGGAGTAAAAATGGGAAAATCGAAGCCATAGCTGCAATGAGAACATTATTTCAGAAAAAAGTATGTTAATTCCTTTTGATGTGAGAGAGGCCATTTTACATAAATTTTTAGATTAGCAGATGGCTCAGGCTTTCATAACCAGAGCGAATTTTACTATGTTACGAATTTACATGGAGGGATTTCTTCAGGTCATGTGGTAATCACATGGTATTGGATGAAGGGATTCTGAGGGATTTCTTCTGGAGACAAAGAACCTTGTAGGGATTATCCCTACAGGTGTACGACCGAGTGAAAAGTTGATTCAGCAGATTTTACGAGCGCGTGATTGCATAAATAAAAGGATATTTTGGAACTGTGTCAGAAAATAAAAATGAACTATTTGCTGTGAGTTATAGAATGGGAAAAATTGAAAAGTTAAATTATTTTTATGTGAAATTACTACATACACACACACACACACACACACACATATATATATATATATATGTGTGTGTGTATCTTATATATGTATCTTATATAAATATATATATCTTATATATATATATTCACGAAACATGAAACTTTAGAGTTCACATAAAAGTCGAGTCTTATATTTGTTAAGATTTTGCTTAATTACGGATTATTTGTTATTATTTTTACTACGGATGGAAACCAAAATAAATAATTCAATAAAAATATAGTTTTATGGATTTGTACTGCAGAAAGTTTCAATAGCAATCAAAGGTTTTTAAGTATATTAGGGGCAAATGAGTTTTAATTTTGTTTCAAAATATTTTTGCGCGTAATAAATGCATTTTTAGAAAGTGCATGGGTTTTATGTTAAACTATTAATAAGGCCTCAATTTATTATTAAAAAATTAAAAAACAATTCTATAGAATAATTACGCTGCTACGCAGTATATATTTTTCATGTGCAAGAAAAATATATCTTTGGTTTCTAATTTTTGAGTGGTAATGAAAGGTATATTTGTCCCCTATTAAATGATATCCACATTTCTAGTAATTTCATTTAAATGTCTAATTTACTGTTCAACAAAACCATGGAAATTCCTGGGGATCAAAAGGTATTTATTTCTTCAATTACCAATCAAAATCTGTTAATCAAAGGTTTAAACAGACTAACTGAATGTAGAAAAAAAAGTATACATAACAAATATTTTTCTGAAGATAATGATTTTACGAGAGGTGATCAACATTACAATAATAACGCGTAAATCCAATCACTATTTAAACAGCTGTTATACGGTAAGAGAATTCTCATGTGATTATAAATCTAAACCCGAATTTATAAAGTGGGTTTTTTTTTTTCAATAAACAGTCAAAATATTTAAACAATTATTAGTTTTTACACAGCCTTAAAAGGTTCGATATGCATTAGTATAAATTTATAAGGAAATCATTTATAAGCGAATTAAAAATGTTACTCGATATAACAATAGGCAAAAGAAAGTCTTCGTACTTCGAATTCAATAATTTTTGCCTGTATTGCATTTTTTGATTAGTGAAATAAGAAAAATAGCATGTGTTAATTTTCAAATATTGAGGAGACTTTTTATAGAAAAATAACTATTTCTTTAAAATATGTACTTATACGAGCTGAGTTTTACAGGAAAAGTAGAAATTCTACTTCTGAACCTCCTTTTTCTAGTTCCTATTGTTAAATCCTACAGAACAATTTGTTTCTTCTCGAATTATTCTCGATTGCTCCATTACTAATAGTATTGTTGTACTGCTATTTAAAAAATGAAAAATAAGAAATTCAGATGCCATAAACTCTTTAAGAAATAGGAAGTAACTTAGTTATTTATCATCGATACCACAGCTTTACGTCCTTTTTGTTGAGTAACTGAGTGTGAGTAGATTTGACTAATTGGTTATAACTGAGAATGAGTAGATTTGTCTAACTGATTATAAGTATAATTACTAGATTTGAAATATAAACTTCGGATATACTGAGAATTTCAAAAGAGTTAAAATTATTTATAATTGCATTTCTTTATTTCTTAGCAAAAAGGATTTTATTATTGTACTGAGAAATTCTAGCTTAAGAAAAATTCACGACACAACACATTTTAAACCTTAAATTGACACTTGTCTTACTCAATTTCTAGAATTTAAGAATTCAGATATTGAAAATAACCTTATATTTCACAAAGGATTTTTGATACGCACAAAACATTAATTGTATAATATTAAAAACTTATATTTGTCTTACTGCCATTATCAATTCATTGCTTTGAAACTAAACAGTTTCCAAGTTCCTCAGGTTTATTTTGCTGACTAGTTAACGAACATTCTGTTACGAATCCAGGATTACTTGCCTAAAGCTTTAATTACAGATGTTTCAGACATATTATACAACTTCATAAATTATAACATCGTTATACAATTACAAACTTACACGTTGCAGGTTGCAAACGTCGTCCCTGTAGCACTTCTTTGAGACGAGAGGGATGCATCATCTATACGAGCAGCTATTGAAGTTTTGCCTACACCTGAAATTATCGCTTTTGATTATTCATCAAAAATATACAGCCATAAAAACTAATAAAAATGTGCAATTGCGTTTTTTTTTTCCTACTTTTGCTTAAACAATACAAAAATAATTATGAGAGAAATATTGAATACATTAATTTAAAAAATTAGCAAAAGTTCGCTAATTATAACAGTGCTCTTTATGGGGGGGGGGAATCAAAACCATAGGAAATTTTTTAAAAAAAATGAAGAAAGGAAATTTAATATTTCTATTTTCATCTTTGTCTCTAGAAGAGAGTGTTTTCTTCATTTAGAAGCAATTTTCCACCTTAATTTTTCATCAAAGGGGCAGCCAAATGGTTATAGTAGCGAGCTCATGGCCGGAGTAGTTTCCATTCATTCGTGAGCTCGAGTCCTGATTCCACTAAGGACCCATTTCGCAGAAGAGCCGGTGAACGTTAAATCTGTTGGGGATCGAAGTCCTAACATTGATGTGGTGGAAAAGTTAGGAGAGTGGGATGCCACATCGCAGGTCGTTAGATGGTGAATTAAAATTATGAGATCCGTCGTCAGTAACTCTCATGTTGTATCTAAATGCAATGTTAACTAATAATCAATCAATTAATCCTAACTCCTCTTTATTGTAACAAACCTCCATTAATATAGGACTTTATGTAAAGTAGTATAATTCAGAATATTACTACGCAACAATAGCTCTGTTGCGATTTTCCTTTCAAATAGCCTCGAGAACTTTTCTTTTTGAATTGTTTAAAATAAACATCTCCTCCAATAATTGAAATGTGATTTATGCAGATTAGATTGAAATTATGAAGTGTAATGAATGGAGTAGATAAATTATATTTATAAGCAGTAGAATGGAATACGATATATGGTTGTTCGAAATTTGGTGGAAGAAGTAGTGAGAGTGTAAGTGTGAATCAAAGTAAGACGATGAAGTCAAACGTTCGTAACCTAAACAGCTATCAGACGGATCCTAGAAGAAATAGGAAGTGTTGAGGATTCGACTCCGACTGGTTGGATCAGGTAAGTAAACGCTGATTCACGCGTGTTAAGGCAATAACCTCAACGAAAGGAAAATTGATACTTTTCTTTAAATGTTCTACAAAGCGAATAATAGACTAGATAGCATTATTTTTGTACTCTTTCTCTTCATTTTACTATTTGTAGTTTTTTTAAAATTAAGGTAAGTTATGACAAGTTAATCTAATAATACTACGCGGGCGTTACAACCATCTAAAGAATATGCACAAATAAGTAACGTAACATTTTTTATCATTAAATATCGTGCTGATTTATCACAAGATGAGAAGACCACTTCTCTGAATTCTACATTTCTTTATTAAAGGATTTCAATTATTTATATTGTCTCACTCTCTGACAAATCACGCTAGACTAAAATTGCTTTTATCTCTTTTTTTTTCTACGGACGCAATACCTTAATGATTTAAGTCGCATATTTTATTATTGGTAATATCCAAGTTGAATCGAAAATTTAAGTCCCTATTCTAATGAAAAATCCCATAATAAAAAATGTAGGTTGCTGTTCATTAAATTGAATTTTGCTTCCAAGTAACATGGCTTTTTAATATAGTTAGGCAAATTAAATACCATTTCAAGAGTTGTACTCGTCAATCGATCTTGGCTCAGTATTACAAAGTCAGTCGTCAAAAAACCTCATGCAGTTTCTAGTGAGACGGCAATTTTAACTAACTTCTTGTTCATCCTGCAGTCTAAATAGAGGGCATGATGTGAATTATTTATAAGTTCTTGTGTATTCTAATGCCCGATTTAAAGCTTTCTAACTCAGTAGCCAACACAGAGAGTATTTTATAATTTTGTTTATTTATTTTCAGATGATTCATAACTCCTTTTCCTCGGCCGATATTCCACACAAAAACATTTTCCGAAATGAATACTAGTGGTTTATTTCATATTTTGATTTAATAAAATGTCTCGAATCCGTACGGAACAAAAATTTGTTTCATTATGTGACTTAGAATGTAGAAAAAACATCGAGAGTTAAAAAGAAAAAAGTAAGGAAAAACTGTTATTGAAACAGATAGTTATTTTTCAGATTCAGTAAAAAATACAAGCTCAATTCATAATTATCAATCAATAAATATTCTAAAAAACACGCAAAAATCATTCGGAATTTGTATTTATACGCTATAAAAATGGTGATTACACACGTCTATACATAAGAGAAATATACTCGCGCATTTATTCTGAAATAAGCATAACTGCTCTACACAGCCAAGAAAATTAGCAAATATTTAGCATAAAATAAAATAATCCTCAAAACTAAAAAACAGCTAAAAGCAAAAGAATTAACGACGAGATAATGTGGATTTTTATTAATAATTATCTGCTTCTTGTTTTGTCCTTCTCTCTCTCCTTAATTGTATTAGAAACCTTTAGCATCGCGTGCATTAAAAGACACGAGTTCCTTTTGAATCTGAATAACTCAAACATGAGTGTTTGTGTACGTAAACTTGCAAAAGCAGCTGTGAGTTTCTTTACACATAGCATGTATTGCAATTGGCTGTTCAATATTTGAACTCGGGTGCGTCTGGTTAATTCTAAGTGCATGTATTTGGAATATAGAATTTGCGAGATATTTATTTTGTAAACTGATAAAAGAAAGACTTATTTCGTCTTCCATAAGCAAATTACATTGTGCGTTTAAAATTTCGAAAAAATAAGCTTACAAAAACATATTGCACTACACTTTTAAATATAAAGTTAATAACATTCAGTACATTTAAATAAATGTACAAACTAATTCATCTTCAAGAAAGAAGATAGTTCTGTTAGCAGAAAAAAAAATTTTTTAAAGGCTTATTCTAAAATTGAAAACTTAAAGACTGATAATAAACGAAAGTCTGTAAATAGTGTGAAAGAAATAGTAGAGTTATCAAAGAAAGTGTGTGTGTGTGTGTGTGTGTGTATTATTGTGTGTGTGTGTGTGTGTGTGTGTGTGTGTGTGTGTGTGGCCATGTGTGTGTGTGTGTGTGTGTGTGTGTGTGTGTGTGTGTTTAATACCCTTAATAATTTTCGCAATTTTTTGTATCTGCTGGAAAAAATCGAAAAAGAAATATTTGTATGAAATATATGGACTATTAAATACAGTTACGAAAAAAATGAATAATAATAGCATTAATCTTTTTTACTTATTTGGATTTCTCATGTCATGAAACCCTAAAATCCGAAATGTCATGTAATATTTTTCGAAAATTCAAGAAATATTTAATTTTGAAATAAGGATCGGATAGTGTGGAGTTTTAAGGGGTTGTATACGTGTTTATAATATTTAATTGTCGATTCACTTATCTAATGGAGTTAAAAAAACGGAAGAAACATTATGAAACTCGTGTTTGCGGAAGTAATTTAGTATATAACTCCCTAACATATTTTCCCGAATATCTCTGGAACTTGAAAAATATATGTGCTTTTGCAAATATTTTCTATATACTCACAATCAGAACTACTGTATCAATAAATATGAAAAAGAAGATTTTCGATCCCAGCAGTAACGATTAAATTTATTTATTTTTTGAAAATGTTAAATCATAATAATACAAGTAAAATTAGAATAACACGTATTGTGCTGCAACAATTTGTAGTTTGAACGAATGACTGGCTAATACATGGTCCTGCTTTCACCAGTCAGTCAGTATATCATGTTGACTGATTAAAGAAAGTCTAGGCCTCAAACCAATAGTCAAATGAAAAGGAAATTTGGAATGCAGGCCATTTAGATAATTCTCAGCTTTATTCCGCAAAAAAATCGGTTTCAAGTAATGGACAAATTCTTTTTTGAAATTAGTTAACTATTTTAATTAAGCTAATTAATTAATCAATTAACATCATAATTTAGTTTCGCTTGAACCATTAGCATCGATACCAATTGTGTCCAGCTTCAATGAAAATTGGGAAAATTGGGAATCCAGCTTCAATGAGAATTGGGTGTCCCCTTTTTTATGATGCAATATAAATTTCATTACTGTATTAAATTTTATCATCAGACTCTCTCTAATTACGTGGAACGGATAATTCAATCTATTAGAGTTATCCATAAACTGTTAATGTCTATAAATATGAAAAAAATATTAAAAGAAAGAGAGAAATAATGGACAGAGGGAGTTAATGCAAATAAAATATCGAAACATTTTATTCCGTACAGGTTGATATAAATTGTTGAACTTCATTTGCACAAATATACAAATGAAACAGCAATTTCAGCAATTTTCGCTATTTAAAATTCATAAAAAAATATTTCTTAAATATTCCTCGAATTTTGAATAAAGTCTTCAATTCTATGCATGAATAAAAATACATATAATGTAAAAAATTGTGTTTAAAATTAGCTTTGCTTAGAAGAAATTTTCTGTGGTGTTTCATTGTTAAAATATTCAGTTAAATTAACAATGAAAAATAATAAAATTAAAGGCACAAAGCTTTTTTTTCTTCAACAGTACCAAAAAGTGTAATGTTTCCCTTCGGATAACTTACCAAATTCAAAACTAGTTAGAGCAAATTTTTCCGCATTATTTATTATAAAATTCATGCGGTTTCTTAAAAAAGAACTTCTTTAAGATATAATTTAACACAAACATTACTACAAATTTTAAGAGTTGTTAATACAGATCATTTTGCTAAGAAGATGTTCAATTCAATTTTAGATATTAGTACACTGTTCAATTGTCCAATATCATACATTTATAAATAGATAGAAATTTCTTAAAATTTTTATCTGTCTAGAATTTTTTATCTTCCTTAAACAAATCAATAATTTCACGTTTTCGTAAAAATGAAAACATAATTCTCTTAATACCTTTTCATAATTGATTTCCAGTACAGATGAAGATGAAAACCTAATCAGATATATACACGGATAAATTTTTTTGCCCAGAAACCACTGTAGCAATGAGTTTTTAAACAATTTGGTCGAGTTACAGGGATTCATTATTTTTACAATGTTATGCTCATATCTAAAACCCAATCGTGATTTTCTACGTATTGCTGCGATATATGTTCTGCTGACACTCCTAATTAACTACTTTCTTTTTCATAATTAAGATACAAATCAGTAGAACTTTTCAGTTTTGAAGAATTTAAAAATAATAATGAATTGATATACTTATCTTAGCTAGATTTTTTTCTTCTTTAATGCAATAAACATTTTATGAAATTAAACCTTTTAATAAAGAATATTGTTAAATAAGCCTATTCTCATCTTCCCAAATTTCAAACACATATTTAATTTATTTATTCTAATCTCACATTAAAGTACCACTTTTAATTTAGGTATAAAAAAACAAAACATAAAACGTATATCTATTATTTTTTTAACTGTATTATTAAGGTAACTTTGATATATTCTACACATTTTTTTTATTAAACATACGTCTTTACGAGTATAAATTTCAGTGTTAGAGAAATATTTCATTATGAAAAAGTATTCTTTATTAAATATATCTGTGACAGTAATTTTGATGAAATACTCATTTTTTTTGTAAAGTTTTATTTATAAACACACATTTCATGAATACCATATCATTTTGTAGTACATTTTTAAAAAGTGTTAGATATAGCATTGAAAAAAATTTCATGAAGTGCTCGGAAATTTTGAACAAATTAAGCAAAGACCGATGCAATTAAATATTTCAGAAACCTGAGAACGAAGTATAATGATTTTATATTATTCGATAAGTTCATTTTTTTTTCACATGTAGGAAAAATATTTTTTGAGTAAAATGCTCTTTATTTAAGTATCATATATCGATAAAAAATGAAAAAGTTTTTGTTCACAGACTTTAATCCGAACTTTAAAAGGTAATTATTTCATTTATATTCCAGTGATTATATAAGTGCATTATTCTAAATCATTCAACATAGGGTTAAAAAACACACTGCAGCATACAAACTAAACTTACTGTCATATGTATTATTAATTCTCCAATTTTAAAAATATGAAAGGTAAAATCAGTCAGTTTCTTTTGATGAAATCTTAATACAAATGTAGTAGAACTGTAAATTATATATATATATATATATATATCTTAATGAGAAAGCTAATTCTCTTTTCATCTCATTCATAAATATATATTTTCTGAACAGGTCTTTTTACAGAGCTAAAATTGTTTTTGTTGCAGGCAAATTTTAAACAAATTTCCTTCTCTCAGAAATAATTTGTTTAAAAAAAAAATTAAAAAGTTATTTGACTTATTTTTTAAAATTACACTTTTCTATCACAAAAAAAAAAAAATAACTGTAGTAAATTAAAGCTATATATATATATATATATATATATATATATATATATATATATATATATATATATATATATATATATATAATACGTGAATAAACGATATATACGTTACCACAAACATCAGAAGAAATAATTTTCTAATAATATTTAATAAAATAGAGAGCAAAATATATACGATTCCAGTGTTTACATATTATGTTATAAAATTAAAAACATTTCAGATTATTTCTATTTAAACTTTATTCAACCTATACAAATACTTTAATAATTAACATTATGTATACAAGCTCCTATTGAAGAAAAAAAACCAAAAATTTTCAAAATTCAAGAATAGCAAATACTAAGCAATATAGCAACATTTTTCAACATATTCTTTTAGAATATATTACTAAATAAAATTTAAAAGAATTGTTTATCATCGAAACTTACCTTTGGGTCCAACAATACAAACTCGTGTGAACATCATTTTCAAACTTTATAAATATAAAAACTAATATAAATTTTAATGTATGTTTAAAATCAAGAATATTTATCCCGATAGTCTCTCGATATGAATTAGATAACAGAAAAGTGGAAATAGAGAGTACAACGACTGAATAAATATGAAAGTTGCCAAGAAAGGCGGAGTGTGCAAAAGGAACCGTGCTGATTTCAGATGTTTTGCTTGAGGCACAGCTGCAACGATAAATAAGAGAACCAAACACGCTAAAAACAGTCACATACTTAAAATAAAATTTTCATGTTACAAAAAAAAAACTCTACCAAGAAATAAAACTTAAGTATCCTGTGTTAAGAGCAATGAACGAATTAAGGTATTTACAAAAAATAAAATCAATCTCTATTTGTTCATTTTTTTTAATACCTTACTGTTTACTTCCTCGATAGAGTTCAATAGTATGTTGGAATCTTATACGATTCAAAGTCATTTAATAGGTTATTCTCTCGTTGACTTTACTTGAAAGTTTCTTTAACTTGTGTGATTAAATATATTAATCAGATATTTCGAAATAACGCTTAAATTATCTTTTATTTTATGTAAATCAACATAAGTAGTCCGTATGAAACTATTCTTTTCACCAAGTAAATATTCAAAAACCATCGTTATGGACATAAAAATGTCTGAATGGTACTCAAGAAGCTCGTTTAAAAGTATTATGGCATTATCTAAATGAAAAATTTTATTTTTATTTATTTCGCTTAATTAATTTTGAAATTTTAGTCAAATAGTTAAGTAGTAAATAATAATACAAAATAGTAAATATTAAATAATGATACAAAATAGTAAATATTAAATAATAATACAAAATAGTAAATAATACAAAATAATAATATAAAAAATAGTAAATAATAATACAAAAAATAGCAAATAATAACACAAAAAAAAACACTTTAAATATAGTTTTGGTGGCCGCGGTAGCCTATTGGTCATGATCATAAAGTGGTGACCGGCGTTGTTTTCGTAGAGTCGTGGATTCGAGACCTGATGCCACAACAGACCAGCCGCATGCTAGAGCTGATACACGTTTAATCTAATCGAGATCTTCCCGTTGTCATGGTGGCAAAAAACAGAGAAGGAGATACCAGATTAGGTGTCTTCCTCGTCATTTGAACTAGGTTTAAAATTATGAGGTCCGGGGCCAATAGCCCTCGTGTTGCTTCTCTGTACGACGTTAGTAAACAATCAGAATCGCAGTAAATTCACATTAATATATGTGAATCGGATAATTATACAGTTCAAAAAAATTTGATTACTGCATTTTTTAAAATAAAAAAACAATGATTGCTATTGTAAACTCTACAGAGTAATGACTCAAAATTTAGCACAATGCGCTTAAATACACAATACTAGGCAATAGTGGACTGTAGACTCTTAGTTAGCTAGTAAGTGAATATAATTAAGATATATCGTTTCACCTCTCTAGTACCCTTGAAATAATGACGAGTGTTTCATTAAAAATTTAATTGTTTAAAATTGTATTTCTCTCCGAAATAATTACAAGGTTAATAAATAATTAATTCAAGTTGTATAAAAATACAATAGAAGACAAATTTGCGCAACAAAATGAATAGAACATGCAAAACACAATGTCTTACTATGAAATTAATTAACAATAGCTAACTAAACTTACAATTATAACTGAAAATAAATTCTTCCATGTATCTAAAATTATCGAAAATCCTATAACACAAGGACAAACGATATTTATACATAAAGGTCGCTCAAAGGGAAGTGGTATTGTCACTCGTGCCCCATCGATTAAAGAGGGAGAACGTTGTCCATGCATCAAAAGAGGGGACCTTTGAGTGGTAAGAAAACAAGTAGTATTGTTAGAACTAGGGTGTGCAAAACTATTACTTCGAAATTTAGTTTTATCCTTCCATTATATTAGTTCTATTCTGGTAATTGGTTCCAATATCGAATAACTTTTTAAATATATTTTATTGTCCAATTAATTTTGATATGCACTCAACTACACTATTAATTAATTCTATATTTCAATCTCTTATTAATTTCGGATTATATTTCACTAATTTATAAATTTGGTGGGCCTCGGTAGTCTAGTGGTTCTGGTCGTAGACTTGCGGCCGGCGTTGCTTTCGTCGAGTCGCAGGTTCGAGTCCTAGTGCTACTAAAGAAATTTTTATGTTTTTTTAACTTTGTATACAAAAAGAAAATGTCCCATTTCACAAAATTCAAAGTCGTATATATCAGTTTAAAGAGAACGTAAAACTGAATTCAATTCAATGAACAAAATTCAAATATTTGCAATAGAAAAAAAAGGCTAAGCAGCAATAATTATTGATATACATTAGATACTGATGATTACAGTGAGTTATCCGTACTTACTAGGGTATCCTTTATTTTTTTACAGCTTTACATCAATGTGGGAAACAATTATAGCTTCAATTAGCTCCCTTTTATTTGATGGGCGCCTCATTCGGACAAGAGTTTTCAAACGGTGCCACAAGTTTTCGTTAGGATTGAGGTCAGGACTGTTTCCTGACCAAGATAACACAATTCAATGCTCTTTGTACAAAACCGCTATTTTGATAATTTTGCTGTGTGGCAGGGAGCAGAATCCTGCTAAAAAATAAATGAAGCATTCTTGGGAAAGAGATCCCTGATGGAAGGTAAAAGTTTTGGTTCCAGAATAGTGTCAATGTATTTTCTGGCATTCAGTGTCCCATTGATGACATGAAGATGACTTATGCCATCTGCTGACATGCATGACCACACCATATCACTAAGTGTGTTCTTCAAAGTCGCTTGAATGCGCAGTCAGGATATATCTTTACTCCTAATATACGTCTTTCATATTTTCGCCCATCACTACCGAATAACGACTTTTTAGTTTCCTCACTCCATATAACTTGTGACCAGTGATCATCTGTCCAATTAATGTATTCCTTTCCCCACTGTAGTCTATTTTTGCGCTGCTGTAAATTGAGATAAAGCTTTTTCGTGGAATTATATCTCTTCGTCCAACATCTGTTAATCTTCTCCTGATTGTTTGTGAACTTACAGAAACACCAGCATCATTCAGATCACTATCTCAAATTCTCATCTATTGTATATCGCTAAAGCTTACTTTCTGAAATGAGAAATGATGCAGATAAAATTTCTGTTCCAGATATAACTAACAATAATAATATTAAATAGATTTGAGAATGTAACTTTAAGTTATATATATATATATATATATATATATATATATATATATAGTGTTAATATTACTGTTTAGTTGAAAATGTATTTTTTGCTTTTTTATGTAAAAATATTCAGAAGATTATTTATTTATTTTCGTCCCTCGGGCCTAACTCTATATCTGCGCCTAGTTCTCGAAATCTTAAGGGCTTTTCTGAGCTATCACGTTGGGGAATCATATTCCACGACCCTACCAAGCTGTATAATCATATTCCATGATCTTATTACATTGAGGAATCATATTTCACGTCCTTATTACGAGGTGGAATCTCATTCCCACTCCCTTATTGTTTAATGTTCAATGATATAATTATTTTTGTAATACATTTTACTTTCAAATTACTTAAATAATTATTATTAAACTCTTACAACAAAAATACATTTAAAATATTCGTATATTTCAACTTTTATCATGGTTCTGTAAAAAGGAAACTTTCAATAAGTGATGTTTATACGTTTTTTCTACATATTTTCTGTCATAATTTTAAATTTTTTAATACTGACTTTTGAAAATTTTCATTATTTGTAATAGATATGAACCTGTTATTACACTCTTAGCTTAATATCTACGCTCTGCATAGAATGTCAGGCATATTTAAATGTTTTTAAAAATTATTTGATAAGCACAGACATATAAGTGTATGTTAACGCCCCGCCTTTCTTTGATGATGTCATCAATAGGTGGCGTGCCTGTTTCTTGTTAAAGTGCATGTTTTGTAAATAAAATTCAGTGTGTTTTACAGTCCACTTGCCTGTGTTGTGAGTTTCTGTGCGTGCGTAAATATTTGGTCCGTCGAGCCGGAGTTGAACCAGCGACCACAGTAAGGATGAAATCAACTGAAAAACCTAATTAAATGAAGTGATTTTTATAGGGACGATATTGACTTTGTACGTGAACTCATGTCAAATATTCAAGAGGAAAAGAGGGATGAAATAGAATTGCAGAAATTAAAATTATCCCAATTTGAAAAAGAGCTAGAGCTTATAAAGTGTAATAGTTTAGCTATTTAAATTTGTATTGATATAAAAATTACTATGCTTTAAATATTACGGATAAAATATATTTTATTCAGATAAAATTATTTCATACAGATTGAAAGTTAATTTTAAAAATGTTTTGCTCTTAATCAGACTTACATTCACAATAGTTTGCTTATTAGAGTTAGTAATTATCTTTTATTGTCACATCCTATCATATTCAAACAATTATTATGTACTTAATCGTCCTCCTTTGTATGTTTGCTTTGGTATCAGAAAAAGTTTTCAACATAATTTAACCTCCTCAATCCTAGCGTCGTCTGTAGGAGACACTAAACAACACTTTCAAAAAATCCCACCAAGTTAAATAAAAGGCATCATTGGTACCCAGAATTAGTTAATTTTCTGTTAACAGATGGTAGTTCTGAAAAAAAAAAAGATTTTTAGTGAACATTTTGCATTCGTAGCTTATTTATGGTAAAATGAAAATGGTGTTTTCCTATAGAAAGAAAATTATACGCTTGTGCATCTCTAAGTGTTCATATTTCTTATTATTTGTGAAATAAAAAAAATATTAAACACACTGTTGAATTCCATAAACATTCCGTTTATATATAAAATTTTTGATTTCTTACTCAAATCTTCTCACTTCTGATTAAGAACGTTGATACCGTTGACCCAATGTCACCTGTAGGAGACATTGGGTCAACGGCTATTAAAATCACTCGATTTGAAACAATAATTATGGCATCTATTTAAGCTCGGAATGATATTCTTTAATTGCTATCTGAGTTCATCAAATGTAGATATTGAAAGGATACAGGAAAGAATCTGTATCAGTCAGAAAAGGAAATGAAACATAATTAGTAATCATTGTAATTATGTCTAATTTAAAATTTCCCAGAATTCGAATGTATTGGCAGTAAAAAACTATAACTCCCGCACTCGCAGACAACATTTCTTGGAAATCACGATTTTTTAATAAGAAACAACTTAAAATTGAGAAATTATTTAATAGTATAAGATAAAGAGAGAGAGAAAAAAAAAGAATGATAAATTTAGGAAATTAGAAATCTTCCACAAACAGTACGAACAGAAATATTTTGTGATTAAAATTTTACATTAAGCTCATTATGCTAATTATTATGAATTACTCATTAAATTAAGATTAAGGAAAACATTATGATGTCAACTTTGTCCCAATGTCTCCTCCGGGAGACATTTAATTTCTCAAAAATAAAAATTAAAATAATTTTTTAACATTTTTTCAGTACTTGTTCATGTATTTAGAACCGATTGATAAAAATTATTCTAAAATTTATGGTTCAAAGTTGACCTTAGGTCTGAGGAGGTTAAGGAAAAGTTTGTGTAGAGGTCAAAATAGCCAACAAATTGAAAAAGAAATGCAGAAACACTGAAAAAAAAGTTATCGCATCCAAAAATTGACAAAGCTTAAATTTTTTGTCTAGAATGTATATAATTTTTACAATTTGTATTATTATGATGAATACAGAATGTTATAACATACTAAAAATTGTTTTTATTATTTTTTTTTAGTTTCAGCGCGCAGGATTAATGATTAAATTTCACTAGTGAAAGATAACTTTTCAATGTATTGTGTGAGCCTCTCTCTTAATGGTAATAACATAGACCAATAAGAATTTGTGCAAGCTTTTCTAGAGTTTTGTCTTGAATAAAAATTACATTAAAAGTCTTCAAATACAGTAGAAAAATATGCTCTTGTTATTTCACATTCATTGTATCGTATAACTTGTATAACAAAGAAAGGAAAATAGTTACGTAAAAAAATTTAAACATTTTCTAATTACTGGAAACATGCTTAAAAGTTTGAAGCAATATAAATTAAATATTTGACAATTGTAGAGTTGTTCGTTTATTACTGACTGCAAAATAAAATAATCATAATAAAAATAACTGTGTATTTTAATATTTCGATCCTAGTTATTGTTATTAGAATCATTTTATCTTTACAATTAGTAATTAACGAATGTATCTAAAGCTCAATAATATTCTGTACCTTTGGCCAGCGAATATTTTCTTAAAGTTTGAACTTTAATTAAACTGCTATTGTAATTTAAAAAAGACTAAAGTAATGTTTTCAATATGAGAAGCAAAAAAATAGTTTTTGAATTACTTTGCTAATCGCGAAAAAAAATTTTTGTAAGATTATAATACATTCAAGCTAAAAAAGCTATATACGAACGGGTTTCCAAAATTTTTAATTTATTAAAAAATTTTTAGAATTCAGATGTCGTTAACTCTATTGTCAATCTTGTTCAACTGATATTAATAATTATCTTATTGATAACAAATCACCCATATTTTCATATAATACTTGTCATTGCTGTTTTCATTTCATTTAAGTCATATTTCAAGGTTAGAATTTTGTATTCTTAGAATGGTTATCTGGTATATTTCTTTATCACAATTTTATGTATCTGTGACTGTTTTATTTTTTAGCGCAAGAGCCAAAGTAGCTATACTGCGCCAAGCATTTGTTTAAATGACTTCATTATTATTTTTTGTATCTGGTTTTTTAAGAACTTATAAATATCAATACAATGCTGATTTAAAAAAGTGAAATTGAAAGGTTAATTTTTTTTTAAATTTGGATTAAAAGGACAGTTTTTCTCAAAAAAAAAGGCAAATAAGTTGCGATGAGAGGGGGGGGGAGGTCCTCAATCAAATGAGAAAAATTTAAGCAGATGAATGAAAAAATCTTAGGCAAAGATGATAAAGAAAACAGAGCAGACAGTTAAAATATAATAAATGGATGGTGTAAGGGACATGACAGGGAAAACACTCGGGAGCAATCTCTCCAAACAAATGTTGTTTACGAGTAAAACGAGGAGTATATCCAATGCAAAGGCCAGTCAATTTGACATGCGCTCTCCTCATTGGAATAATAAGCCAAAGTCAAATTATGAGTTTCTTTGAATCAAGTTTATTGTGAATCTGGTGACTTCACGATTCCTGCTATGTTGTATTAATACTGTTTAAAATTAGACGATTGTTGTCTTGTAGCGAGACTGTTAACTACAGAGGATTCATAGCCGATCGTGCAGTCGAAGCCGGTTGTTCATTGCCTAAAACACATACATGACTCGGTATTCAACACGATTTCACCCTGTAACACCTCTCACATTTGTATACTTCTATCGAAGAATTCTAATCACTTATGTTTTAGATAATGAACTCAAATGAATTATAATCGTCACTGACCCCCTGTCGAGAATGTTACATATTTAAGTTTAGGATTGTTAACATGATAGGCTTGAGAGAGGGAACTGGTTATTGGTGAGTTTCGTTTATCATATTAAAACCTATCTCTAGTCAATCATTGGCTACTCTGAATTCATTATCTGTATTATAAGGAGTTTAATGCGCCCTGATGTTTGTGAAATTCTAATGAAAGTACAACAAAAAATTCGTTGACTTCCAAGAAAAAAGTCCATTCCATTGAAAAGATAGATTTTCATTCTGCCTTGCAAAATTATTTCACTTATATATAGATCTTCACTATATTATCCCAGCAACTAAAGATGACAAGAAATATATAATTCCTTAATACAAATAAAAGAAACGAAAACTTTTAAGATATTTTCCATTCACTCCATTATTTACCTACAAAATTCAAAGTTTTCAATGTTCTGGTGCAATTAAAGACGATTGGAAATGTATAATTCCTTAAAGCAAATAAAAGAAAAGAAAATTTTAAAAATATGTTCCATTTATATTACTATTTACTTACAAAATTCAAGGTTTTCGATGTTCTGATAATTACTGTATTTTTAAAACATTCTAATATACATTGAAATCTACCTAAATTATTCTGAATTTCTTTTATAAATACCTTCTATTGAAAGAATATTTTTATTGATAGTCTTTATTTAAATGATTTATTGAAAAAGAAAAAGATAAAAGTAATATACCGTCTAATATAACTTACAATATAATCTTAGCATATCTTGAGGCATATTTGATACACCTCTTTGATTACTTTTCTTTATAATCGTGCTGATTATTCTAAATGAATAAGTTTCTGAAAAATTATTATATTATTCGTTTGATTCTTTGTTTTATCACTCGTTGGTTTATAAGTTTTGGACAATTTTTAGTCCAAAAAATTATTTTAAAATTTTAAATCTATTAGAATTATATACTTTTTGCTAATAATTAATAAATATTTTGCGTTATTGGCTCCGATGAAGCTGAAATTAGACCAGTCTATTACATGTAACTGAAGATTCCGAATTCGATGCAAATGAAGTATAAATATAATTTTGTAAATGATTTTTCCCTTTAAGATGAGAAACAATGTAACTTCATGATGCTCCCAGACACCTAAATTGTCCTTGTATGCTTTTTTTTTCATTGTCTTATAATATAAGCACCGCCCTTTGACTATCAAGACACAGATTTCAGATGAAATTAGTTACTGAAAGTCTGACTTTAGTAGAATGAGTTGATTATCACAGAGTCAAATTGCTCCTATAATATTGGAAACGTTTTTTTCTAACTGTAAGAGACTCCTTACTTTTGTCTTTAAGATTTTATCATTGTAAAAAGTAATAAAAATAAACAAATTTCATCTTCATTAAAATGAATACATTTTGATATGTTCGGGAACTTGGCTACAATTTTTTTTAAATAACATGAAAAAACGTAACATCATGCGTTATTTTAAAATAACCTTAACAAAATTTTTCACCTCGCGCTTCCTAGTTTAAATCATTAGATGTTCCCAACTGTTTTTCCAAAAATCTGTAATCTTCGGGGAAAAGTCAATAGCTCGAATAATTTGTAAAAGAAATATTTATTACAGATTTTTTTTTCACTCATTTTTTCGATTTCTACGTGAATATTTGATTTTGAATCGAAAAAACAAACTGAAGTAATCAATCTTGATGCGTATTTAGAAATCAATGAATCACAATATGCATGAAATTATTTAACAATGGAAAATGAATTGAGAAATTTTTAATGAATAATAATTTTCTCATGAGCTTCGAAATGAAATCTTTAAATTAATTCACAAATAAGATGAATCATGTTTTCAACTATGGTTTTTTATTATTGAATTAATTTTAATTAAGTGCGGCTGTATCAATCATCTGCACAAACTACAGCCTTTCATTAATTCATAATATATTGGGATTTGGCAATAAATTCCTTTCGCTTGATTTAAAATGACTATGCGGAAATAAAGCTCCAGGAAAATCAGCGTACATTTCTGATTGCGTAAAATATTTATAAATAACTTTTGGTAATTCGCCTTTTAATTTTTAAATTTTCGAAACTTGTAATAAAGAATGGTTATAAAATTTATATTGAAATTAAGCTTAATATCATGGCCTTAGAAAAAGATACTGAATGGGTGTAACTCGAAAATAATACGGGTACTCTCTAGTTTTTATTTTATAATATTAAATATTTCGGCTATAATTTCAAATGTGCAATTATAACCAGAATGTGTTTATTATTATAAATTTACTTAATAAAGTAAAATTATTTGATTACTTATTTTATTTTTATGTTTAAATGGTTTGATTGCACTTATAAAATAATCATGCAAATATGAATTAATACTTTTTATTCTGCTCTAATAATATTGCATGGACCTTGTAATGGGTATTCACATGCATTTCCCTTTGTCTAACCTTTGGGGATACTTTATACTATGTTTAATGTGAGAAACTCGCCTTGTAAAAAAAACCGTGTTATATGTAAATTAGTCTTACTGTATAAGAATTTAAATCATTAGATATGAGGATATTAGAGAAATAGAGATTGGAGAAATTTATAGGAATACTATATTGGTTCCAGAAACTGTGAGACGATACATTGAGAGAGTAATTTTGACTGGGTTCCGCATCACTAGAAGCTTACTTGAATCAGATCTAGCGATTTGTAATCGTTTGTTTTGAGTTACCCAGATTAGTAGAATTCCTTACTATAATATTTAGTTAGAGACACAATTACGAGGGGGGTTCAGAAAGTATTTGTATTTGAAGGCAGGTGACATTTTTAAGGCAAATTGTTGTTACCATTGGGTGCTGCCATCTATTAAACAAAGCCGAAACAAATTCGGCATTGATTCATAAGTTAGTTTTGATTTGGTAATCATTTGCTACCAAGCCAAAATTTGATTGCTGCAGCGTCGAGTTGTCACCTTCGGTGAGACCTGGATTTATAATTATGCACCAGAAATCAAGCAAAAATCAAAACTTTGGGTTGCTCCCGGTGAATCCTTTACAAAAAAGGCGAAGATGGTCTCATTCGCCGAAAACGTTATGATGAAGAATTTCTGAGAAGCGAAAGAGGCGTCAAAATTACGATTACGAGTAACTGAGTCTTAAATAACTGTCTAATGAGTCAGGATGCTTACTAAAAACAAACCTTTCTCTTTGCTACGGGTATCATTTCATGGAATTTCTAAGGACTTATTGAACAACCCTCGTAGTTAATCACTCCACATTATTCATTAGTTTTGATAGAGCTTATCCAAAGTGAAAAAATTGGTTAAACACTTTGGAACAGATCTTTATTGGGCGATTATGTCTAATACACTTTACGACACCATTTCGTTACAATCTATTATCGTAAAATAATAAATTACATTTTTAATAATTGAAACATTATATATAAATAGAGATATTAAAATTGCATAAGATTGATAGTTAGATGTTCCTATTTAAACAGAATGCTCTCTCAAAAGTGAAGTATGTTTATTCTTGCTTAAAAACTCTCGAGTTGATATTGAATTATAAACAGCCGTAAATGCGTGAGTAATTTGCAACATATTTGAGACTTTTTATGAGAAAAAAAATTCTTGCATTAAAATAAATTTCATTGATGTGTAATCTTCAACCTAAGTTACAAGTGATTTGTTAGTTAGATGAATATTATTTTTTAAGTAATAAGATATAATTCAGAGAAAAGTTGGGACGATTGCCCTTTATTATTTAATTCTTCTACCATCTTTCTCTTTTTTTCCTTCTAATTGATTAGCAATAATTGTTAGTCTCCATTTGAAAATACGTAAAAACAAGAAAAAGTACTTTATTAATCGCAAAAGAATAAATATGGTCACTCTCTCTCAAATCCCACTTAATTCATCAATTCTAGATTATGATCAACTAATAAAGTCTTAGCTTACCAATTCACTCTTCCTGATTTAAACAATTATCATAAACAGCCGATTCGTACTTGAGTACTTTCACTAAGATTCGCTTAAATCCAAAAGATTGACTTCAATGCTTTAACATAACCTACAAATATTTATCAGTTTGACGTAATCCTCTATTCCCGTTCCTTTTCCTTTAAGCTTTATTTCATTTATATATCACTATCCCTTATTCAATTAACTGCGCTTTTTATTTTCATCTAATTTACCTAATCACATTTCATTTTGGTTGGGAAGAAATTGTAATTTTATGCCATTCAAATTACCAAAAAGTCCCCGAGTTTAGTGAAATAAAAATTTCGAATAGCAAAACGTCGCAGAGTTTCTAAAACAATAATTTTGTTCACTGTGCCTGTTTCGTTTTATAAGATTTTCGGATGCATAAAGTTCGAAACACATGAGTACCTTCGCTCTACGCTATTGTAAAGAGATTAAAAAAAAAAAAAAAAAAAAAGACCTCGATCACTTACCGAACTTGCTTACGCAAATAAGAAAAAAACTGTAATTAACAACATTTCCTATCTTAGGAATTAAAGTCGTTATTAGAAGCAGTCGGGAGAGAGATTAATGTTTTCAATCCTTCTTCACGAATAGGATTATGACTTACCACTGTTCCAATTGTTATTAGTATTTAATGTAGAATACGACAATTTAAAACTTAGGATAATTAGACTAGCGAATTATTTTTAGATGCAACTTGCATAATCTTACTGTTTTCTGTCTAAGTTGTTCATTCATTTTGTTTACTTCGAGCTGGGGCTTACTTTCATTTTATTTGTCTAGGGCATAATCTTGTAAATTTATCTCATTAAGCAAAAAAGCTATTTTAGTTTATCTGAGTTTGGCATTTCTTCAGGAACTATAGAACTACTCAAGTTATATACTAATTAAGTCCATATTTCATGCCGTGATTTCCTTAAAATATTCTACACCTATAAACAGCATATCACCATTACTTATCAATAGGCTGCGGCAGCCTAATGGTAATAGCGGCGGACTCGTGGCCTGAGGTTTTCGTCGAGTCGAAGGTTCGAGCCTTGATGCCACAAAAGACCCACCGTGTAACGATAATCTGTTGAGGCCCAAAGTCTTCCCGATGACGGAGTGTGGAAGTTAGGAGAAGGGATGCCACCTCAGGTGTCTTCCTCGTCACTTGATCGAGGCTCAAAATCACGAGGTTCGTCGCCAATAGCCTTCGTGCGATGTTAATAAAACCATTCAACTTTTTAACTAGTATTTTCCTAAAAATATTTTTTACTGTTTGCTCTTTTTCTTTGAGAAGAGAAATACAGCTTCTTATTAAAAAATTTGTGTTAAGTCGAAATTTACAATTGGCAACAAAGATCAATAGGCAAAAAAAGCTGCGCATTTACATTTTTCGATTGCAATCCTTTATCCTACAAATGACTTCGCACTCAATCTCCTGGAAATAAATAAATTGGCTTTGCTAATTTTATTTTAACATATGCGAACGTTTTTTTTTTCTGTTAAGTTCTCGAAAAAATAGAATTATTCAAAATGAATATTAATTAGCATAAAGTAAGCGTATTTACGAGTGCCCTGTTCTATACAGAAGCAATTACTATAAAAAATACCTCCTTTAAATTCCAAATGCATTTTATCAAACATTATAATTCAAAACATCTAAATGTTCTTTATCTGAACAATAAAAAGAATAAAAACATACGATTCTCCCGTAAATATCAATTTTATCGAATTAAATAATAAAATAAGAGCAAACGATAAATTATTAAAATAGACAATAATATTCTGTTCGGATATTAAAATAAAAGTAGATGGCAAAATATTATGTTAAATATATTTTTGCAATGTAAATATACCTTAAACAAACTAAATGTGAATATTACAATCATAATGTAATATAATATCAATCTTTTGAACTCAACACTATGTACCCTTTATTTCATGTACTCAATTTTTGTTGACGCTGGTTTCTCAAAACAACAAGTTAGCAAATGTTAAGCATATCTTTATTCATAGACATACAGATAGATCAATGTTGAATAATACGAGTATATAAGGGTTTTAGGCAATTGGTTTCGATATAAAATTTTAAATAGACAAGCTTTCAATAACAAAATAATATTTTTTTTTATTTAGACACCTTTAAAGAATGTATGGGGAACGGATTTAGTTAAGCTTAGTTTATATTAACGTCGCATTAGAAGCAATACGAGTGCTATTGGCGACGGATCTCGTAATTTTGAACCTCGATCAAGTGACGAGGACGACACCTGAGCTGGCACCCTCCTCTCCTAACTTCCACACCACGCCAACGGCAGAAGTTTGGGCCCCGACATATTTAACGTGCATCAGCCCCAGCTACACGGTGGGTCTTTAGCGGCCAAGGCTCGAACCCGCGGTCATGACCACTAGGCCACCGCGGCCACTCAAATTCCTGTTATAAAATATTGATTATATGAAGTTAGAACAAATCAAATTTATCCGACTTAACTATGCCCTTGGGCTACACTTTCCTATTTGCGACGAGCTTAGTGATTCTGAATCACAATCAGATTACGTGAATAACACACGAGCTGGCATTTCTATATCCAAAACAAGAGCAGCAGCATGTTACTTAAAGAATTAATGGGTTTCACAAAATTGAAATATGATTCAAAAGATATATCATGGTCAAGTGTTCCTCGAGTAGAGATCCAAAGAGGGTGATAGAGAAATTTCGAAATAACTGAAAGTGTGTGAATGCGCAGAAAATCTTTTGTATTACATCATTATGTAAAAAAAATGTACAGAAAATACTTTCCCCTTGATGTGTCTTGTAATGTAATTTGATAATTTTCTGCAAATCTCATGTTGCGGAGAAAGGAGATGGTACAGAACAAATTAAAGTAAGCTGATACCATTAGGATACAATTTTAACAAACATTTTCCGAATAGTTTAATATTTATTTTACTTACCATGGTTCAAAATGAATTACGATGATCGAATCATTAAATTTCTCCTGACTGTTATGGGAAGAATAACCTCTTTAAAATGATAATAAATTTTACTAAGAATTTTCATATTGACAGGTATTCTGATTTTTTCCGCCGTAATCATTTTCAAAACCACATGTAGATTTTCATTGTTAATTTTGTCATTTTTACAGTAAACTACGAATAATAATTTTGACAGCTGAATAAAAGTTGAATGAAATGAAAAAAAATAAAAGAAACACATGATATAATGAACATAAACAAAATTTGTTTCTGATTTTGAATGAGAATTTATAAACTGAAATTGATTTATAACAAAATTTTGAGCTTCTATCCACAAGAGTTAAACTATAAACAGAGGTGCCGAATTTTAAGAAACGCTCTCACGGTTTTAAAAAACAAAGAGAAAAGGGATAAAATGATAATAGATGCAAAAATATTTTTACAATAAATTACATTTACTAGTACTTATATCAAGATATGATTTTGAATAGAAATAATTAAATTTTTTTAAAACGTTATTTTTTAAAAGGAATTTTTACGAAGAAACACGAATAATATGCCATAGAAAAACTTTCAAATAAACTCTAAAATAACTCATATTCAATAACAAGTCCTGAATATTTAAAGTTTTATAAAAATCAAAAGAGAAAAATATATATTGAAAAAATGCTCTGATGGAAAGAGATGGTTTATTTAATTTATTGGTTATATATTCAAAATATTGTAAACTGCTTTGTCAAATCAACAACTGATGTTATATGAGTATACAGTGAATTTAAATCTATATAGCAGTAAATGTTCCCACAAAACAATTATTCAAATAATTAATTTTAAATGCATATTTGTACTTCGGTCATTTATATAGAAAAAATACTCGTATTTACAAAAAATCAAAACAAAATAATTTAAAATTGCAGAAGACAACACCAACAAAGAGAAGAAAAAAATTTAACCGTTGAATTTAAATATTCTAACTGATTGCTTTCAATACGTGTTAATTTATATCGCAATATATTCTTAATTGTGTTCAATTACACCAAGAAGGAAAGGGCAAATAGCATAATCATATTTATTGTTCATATACAATAAAATGGGAGGAGGCCATAGCTAAATTTACTGGTACTTTGGGAAAAATAAAGATCAGAAGCAGAGAAAGAAAGAGAGAGAATTTAGTACCCAAAGCTGTCCCCCGCTTCTGGCAGAAATAACAGCTCAATACCGGCTGAGCATCTAGTTGAACGAAGCGAGGATAACAGATAACGGTATATTCATTCCATACGGCTTCAACTCTATACCAGATATCATCAATCGTAGAGGCTGGTGAAGTAGTGGCGAGCCAATTTCTTGGCAACACATGGCCAGATGTTTTCAATGTGTGACAGATTTGAAGGACATATCGACCGGGGCAACAGTTGAACACTTTTTTCATCGAGAAAGATGAGTACAGCACGAATTTACGATCTTGCATTTTCTTACTGAAAAGTAACGTTACATCAAAAATAAGGCACTGTTACTAGCCTCAACAAGTTGGAAATATAATGGCGACTTTCCAAAGTATAAGCAATGCCAACAAAAGGTGACCGGAATGTGTATACCCAATGGCACCCCATACCATCATTTCAAGTACTAGAACTGTATGACGAAGACGAATGCAAGCTGAGAGCTTTTGTTCTCTATAATGCCTCCACATAAGGATTTGGTAGATGAGATATTTTCTTACCCACACAAAGTAAATTTTTTTCTATCCCGTAGCGAGGGAGGACTGTTTACCTCGGAGTGCCAGAGGCATTTTGAACCATTTTCCGAAGTTGTCCAGCTACTTTTTGCTGCTCTCTTATCAACTAGACTAAAAGGGACTCCCTATCCGACTAGTTATTGAAGGGTTTTAACTTGTGGCGTTGTTGTTGAACTGAGTCGCTGCAAGAATGCATCTATCATAATGCTGTAAGCACAACTGATATTCTTCTGAAAAGATGACGTGACATTACCCTTTGTCCATGATCGTTATTCAATGCGCCACAATAGGCTCGTCTGTTTTTTCTGCAACGTTAAGAGAAGTTGCAATAATGATCGTCTTGCCGATAATCCGTGGTACCGTAGACGTCATTACTTGTTTGCGGACTCTTGTCATCCAGCAAACAAGTAAGTTTCTGACTCAGGGTACGTTACTTGGCTTAAAATTCCTCAAAGCCATATGAACAACATCTGTCCTGGGAAATGCTGAGATCCTGCATGGCGCCTGTATGCTTCTCCTGGATCCATCGATTCTAGTATTTTCTCATAAAAGTTATGGGATCACGACCAACACAAGCAGCAATATCATGGAACGAAAAATCGTAGTACTTGTAGGCTACGATTTAGTTTAATATTTTGTTTATTGTTTCAGATATTTACAAATTATTTGCAACTGATTTCTTAGTCAGTGGATTTTCCTTTTTTTACCATTGAGTTCACTTTAAAAATATTTGAAACAGTATTAACCTTTTTATATATAAAATATTCATTAGGAATCTTTTTTTTTTTTTTCTTGTAGAAGCAATATTGGACGAATGAATATTTTCGTGTGTGTGTACACCGCATATATATATAAATTTAGCAAATATATTGTGTATATATATATTTGCTAAATTTATAACTATTTTATTTTATTTTTAATTCTTTTTATTAATAAAATCTCCAGTTGAGATTTAATCGCACACTCTTTATTAAGACTTGTGTGTACTTCCTACGTGACGGTATCGAGGGCAGCATTAGATAATGACCGCCCCCGCCCCCATGTCTAATATAGATGGCATTCCGTGGTAATAATTTGGATAGTAAACATCGTTGTGATTTGTTGTTTGTTTTTGAAGTCTTCAAGAATTTAGTTTTAAAGTTCACCTGTGGCCGCGGCAACCTTGAGGATAAGGCAGCGGACTCGTGGTCGGCGGTTTTCGTCGATTCGAGCTTTGATTTCTCTTTCGACCCGCTGTGTTGCCGGGGCTGATGCGCGTTAAATATGTCGGGACCCAAAGCCCTCCCGTTGGCGTGGTGTGGAAGTTAGGAGAGGGGGTGCCAGCTCAGATGTTGTCCTCGTCACTTGACCGAGGTTCAAAATTACGAGGTCTATCGCCAATAGCCCGTGTTGCTTCAAGTACGACCTTAATAACAACAAATCGCAAAGTTCACCTTTTTCATCTTTCAGAAAATACTATCGCAATTATTTGAGAATAAAAGAGGAGACAAGATGCTGGGTGAGTGAATGTTGAAGCTTATGGTGCAAAAACTAAATCTGATTATGCTGCGCCACTAAGATATTGAAGTTAAAAGTCTTTATTTATCTCAAGAAACGTCAGTGTGGGGGAAAAACGATCTGGAAATAGTCACTTCACCACCAGAACTAATGTTCCGGTAGATTTCATTCTACAGATGACGAAGTAACATACATGAAAGATCCCATTAATGTTTCAAATTTTTAAAAGTTTATACCAACTTTTAAGCAGGAAGACTGAGTAACCGAAACAAAATTAGAAGAGCGACTCCTTGGTTAGATACAATAAAGAATTTATTAACGTCATGCTAGAAGCAACACGAGAGCTATTGGTGACAAATTTCGTAATTTTGAGCCTCGGTCAAGTGAAGAGGACGACTCCTTAAGTGTCACCTCCCTTACCTAACTTTCACACCAAGCCATTTGGAGGACTTTGGGCTCCGAACGTGCATCAGCCCCTGCTACACGGCGGGTCTTCAGTGGCATCAAGCCTCGAACTCCCAATTCAACGAAACCGCCAGCCGTGAGTCCACGACCGTGACTTCTGGGCTTCTGTGGCCACTAGATACAACAAAGAAAGAGGGTCACTGAATAGAAAAACAGAATTAAATATAAGACTTCGAAAATCGCTCATTGGAGGAGAATTTCCGCATGTAATTTCACATATTGCATATAATTTTCAACTCCAAATGTAACAAGTTATGTTGCCCTGATGTCATATAAAATGTTAAAAAAAAAATTTAATTTAAATAATAGCAATTTTTTATTTATTTTGTGTAAATTAAATGTGCTTCATATTTCTTATACTATTATTTGTGTTTACAAATATAAACCAAACAATGAGTTCGTGCATATGTATCATTTCTTACCTTTATACATTCCACGGGGCTGAGTTTGCTCTGCGTTGAACTGACCATATACTGTTATACCTTTAGATACCTAAAATTCAGTTTTTATGAATAATTTTATTTGATTTATGTTAATGATTCTATACTTAAGCTATATATTGGACTATAACAGACAGACTTCAAAAATTTAAGGTGCGATCATGTGACAAAGGTATCATTTAAGCCAAGTATCTCACTCTTTAAATTTCCACATAATGTCAAGTAAGAACTTCGAAGACTGACTTTAGCACATAACAATTATGTTAATCTTTATTCATGTTTTCTGTGGAAAACGGCTATCTTTCCAGTTAGACTACAACAGTCATTAATTTTTTACAACAATCCCAACTAATGGGTTGATAGAATTCTGAAATAGTAACGGATTATTAATGATTATTTTAAATTATTTTCTTTCGTACAAATTCTGACTCATGATGAACTTATGAACATTTGTCAATACTCATACTTAAAAACCGAAACTCGCCATCGAATTCAACGACATCTTAAAATAATAATCAATCGGAAAATAAATGGCCCAAAGAAAGTTTATATATATATATATATATATATATATATATATATATATATATATATATATATATATATATATATATATATATATATATACTCTATATATATTACAATATTTCTTTTTATCAGAATGAGATATAATTGGGCAATTAACATTTATTTGAATCTCGAGCCCTTATTTTTGATAGTCTCCTACAGGCCAATGCACCTTGTTCTAATTTACAGCATTTTTCCGTAATATACATTTATAACTACCAATATGTCAAATTTTATTATTGACATATTCCTCGCAAATTCAAAATTTGTTCTAAACAGATTCTTCGAGAACTCTGAATTTGAACCTTCACTGGCAGATTGTGTATTATTTGTTCAGTTGTTTACTCACTTAAAGGTTCTCGAGAGGGAAAAAGAAAAGAATAAATTTATAAATATTTGTACTCGTACTTCGCAATAATATTCTTGGTCTACTATTTTACAAATATATTTGTATAAACGTCTGATCATTTATATATATATATTGTTTTAATACTGATAAATATACTTAAATTAAATGGTTAACTGTGAGAAATAAGAAATCAATTTCTATAGAGAAGTAAGTATGTATATAGATGATTATGGAAAAGGAATTCATACTTTTTTCAGTCATTTTCAATAAATCGAGGCTCTAACGTTCATCTCAGTTTTATCAATGTCGAACTAGGGCATCTTAAATACGCTGCTGGGGTTGAGCTTCAAAATTGTGAACCTCAATCAGATGATGAGGCTTCTCTTTTAGAGTTGTACTATCTTGTGCTTTCTCTTCCAACTTCCTCACTACTGCATGTGAGAAATTTAAAACTCGGTTGCATTTAACGTGCTACAGTAACATCGCCTTCTTTAGAGGAACAAATTATCGGGACTGCATTTCAAATCCCAAGCCTACACGACACAACTCGTATCTGAACACATTACACATAAGTAGAGTTTTCTTTTAATTCACTAGAAATTTTACAAAATATTCAAAAAATAAAAACAATTATTAGCAGTTTTACAGATAAATTAATCAACCAACACATTATCACTTATCTTTTAGATCTACATTACACAAAATATAGAAATGAGCTCATTTTAACCCATTCATGTCTGCTGCTTTACATTAGGTTTGAAACAATCGCTCAAGATGCTTTCGTTGATAAAGAACTGAGATTTAGAAACTTTTCCAACTATTACAAGGCTTTTAAAAAATTCTTAATTTCGATGATAATTAAAGCGGTATTATTCAGATTTATGAGTTCAAATTTCTGTGAATTAACTTTATATTTAAATTTTTATATTTTAGTGTAATTGTAGGTGGTTAAATTGCTCTTATATTCAATATAAACAAAAGCATACTGTTTCACGATGAAAATGGCCAGGTATATTTGTATGAGGTATTTTAGACTTTATTCATACTTTTATTTCAAATCTTCTGGTCATTTTTTGCATTTTATTTTATCAATAAAAATCTATCCTAAAATGATAACAAAATTTTTTAAAAAATATTCTCGAAGCTTCATTAATTTAAACTTGATGGATATTAATGCTAACCGATTGATAAAATAACTAGAGTACGAGGTATGAGGTTAGCATCATCATTCATATTTCTACTGAAAGAGTGTAAATGTCCTAAGTATATCGGCTTAGTGTCCACTGTGCACTGTCTGTGACGAAGATGGTTGGAACAAGGAAATGTGGCAAGTTTGAGGGGTGCTGAAGAAGCCAGAGTAACGTCAGCACGTATGGATCAATGCATCCGCCGACAAACGATGGCGGACACGGAGGTCACTTCTACATCCATTCTGCAGTATGTCCAGGTCACCCTGGATGTTCCCGTATCGACCAGAACCATTTCCCGTCGATTGGTTGCTAGCAGTCTACACTAATGGCGTCCGTTAAAGAGATTGTCATTTACCCCACAGCATAGACACCAACGTCTGCAATAGAGTCGGGATCGAGCGATGTGGGCGACAGAATGGCACGGAGTCATGTTCTCAGATGAGTAACGCTTCTGTTTATCCAATGATAGTCGCCGTGTACGAGTGTGGCGTCGACGTGTAGACAGGTCCAATCCGGCAGCAATTGTGGAACGCCGCGTCGAGCGATAACGCGGCTTCAAGGTTCGGGGGTAATTGCATATGATTTTAGGTCACCTCTAGTTCGTAAAGAGAGCAATATGACGGCCCAACAATAGATGGATCATATACTATGGATAGTGACAATCCTTTACCTACGGGGGGGGGAAGGCCCATTGCCCTTTATCGGCAGGATAACGCCAGATCGCACACTGCTCGCATCAGCAAAGTGTTTCCAGATGCTTCCCTGGCCCCCGTTCTCTCCTGATCTCTCACCAATTTAACACATTTGGAAAATGATTAGACTCAATTTACAGACCCTGTCACTGCCTCGTTCAGAAGACGAACTGTGGCAAATGGATGACAGGGAAGGGAGAGTCATTCCTCAGGACGCCATCCGTACTCTCTTTGACTCTGTACCTAGACATGTTGCTTCGTATATCACCATCCACGGTGGTTCTACAACCTACTGAGCCGACCGACGCTGTTTTCGCTCTGTATTATGCATATGATTTCGAAATAAAGATCACTTATTGTTCGCTGATATCTGTCTCTGTTTGTCTAGTTCCATCACTTTCTGGTCACTACTTGATGTTACATTTTTAGTGTCACCTAGTGCAATTTGGAGAGAATAATAATACATGACAAATTTAAAAAACTCAAAAAATTAGTATTACAAGAAAATTATTTTTTTTTAATAAAAAAAAATACTATACAAAATCAAATTAAATGTTTACCGCAGGGTGGACCTACAAACAATCGTTTAGCTATATACAACTTGTATTCTTTACACTGATACATAGATGACTTGATAATTTTTGGTAAAGGTAGTTGGTTTTCGTTTAGTTTTATTAACGTCACCTTTGAAGCAACACGAGGGCTATTGGCGACGGACCTCGTAGTTTTAAACCTCGGTCAAGTGACGAGGAAGACACCTGAGTTGGCACTCCCTCTCCTAATTTCCACACCACGCCAACGGGAGGACTTTGGGTCCCGACAGATTTAACGAGCATCAGCCACGGCTACACGGCGGGTCTTAAGTGGCCTATGGCTCGAGCCCGCCACTCGAAGAAAACAGCTGGCCACGAGTCCGCCACCATGACCACTAGACTACCGCGGTTATTTGGTAAAGATAGATAATATGAGCTATATATTACATTTTATCGTAACCATCGAAATTTGTTACAAACAAATTTTGATTCAATACAATACAATAGGGGAAATTGGCGTTTTCAAACTTTCTTTATAACTTTCCTCTATCCATTTCGCTTTTTGTGAGAATTTTAATCTTATATATGTATTCATTGTCTGTTTCTATATTTCTTCGAAAATTGGCAAGTTCGAAGTATATAGTTGCATTGATACAATAAGGGAGGTTTTTACAGCTCCTGTTATTATTCGAAGAGCTCTATTCTGTAATAGTTCTAAAATATTTGTTTTATTTTGTGCTGCAGTAAGCAAAACCTCATTTCCATACATTAGAATGGGTTTTACAAATGTATTATACGTTATATTAAGAGTATATTGATTACATCCCCATTTACCGCCAGCTAACCTTCTCAAAATTTGTAGTCTCTTTTCTGCCCTTTACTCAATATAGTGTACATGTTTATTAAAACTTATCCAAAACAAGCTCTGGATATTTGGAGCTAGTACTTTTAGATAGGTTGTGTCTATCTATTTTTAAATCGAACTCGGGGACAATGTGTTTTAATGAAAAGAACTGTTATACAGTCTTTGAGTTATTGATGATCCTGTTATTTTCCTTCCTCCAGGCTTGAAGCGTCCTCAGTGCCCTATTCCATCATCTTCCTTTGATTCTACCAATTATATGAATCCTTTGCAACAGTCCAAATGATTAAGTCGTCTTCAAACATGCTAATATTTATGTTTTCGATGTTTAGAAGGTTTTTTATTAGATCATTTAAGTATATATTAAAAAGCAAATAGCTTGAAAGTGCACCTTGCGGTAAACCGACTTTCCATCTTCTATATTTTGACTCTACCTGGTTCAATCTCTTCCTGAACCATCTTTCGGCCAGAAATCGTTTGATCCAGCCTCAGCATAGGACCCCAAATCCTGTTAATTAATTAATTTATTAATTAATCTAGATCGCCAGATAGTATCATAAGCACCCTGGAAGTCAACCAGAACCACCAGGGTACTTTTTTGTCATTAAAACTTGATTTTATTTTTATCACTACTTTCAAAATAGATGTATAGACATATTTTCTCTAAAGCCAGCTTGTTCTTCAGTTATGATGTCGTGTTCCTCTAGGGAAAAACTTAAGTCTTGCTATCAGCATTTCTCAAAGGTTTTGGCTGTTATTGATGTGAGGGATATCGGTATATATAAATTTATACATGTCTTTGGTTTTCCTGTCTTGAGGATTGGAACTACTGTTGCCTTTACCCATTCGTTTGGTTCTTTTCTAATATTTTCATGAATTTTATATTAATTCATGAATATAATTTCACGAATTTTCTATTATTAATTCATATAATTTATATGATTCATCGCTGTTTTCTTTACTAAATTTTCCTCGGCCCTTTTTAACAGCTTAGAAACTGTTGCTCTCAAAGCGGGTCGTTTCTGTTTTAATCTAATTGTTCAGACCTTTCATCAATACAAAAATATAGCTAAAAATGCAATTATATATACAATGTATTAAGTGTATGCAATGTATTAAGAATGTGTTTATTATTATCTCTAATACTTTTGAATTTAAATAAAATCATTTCATGCTTTTACCTTATTTTTTAGGTCGTGATCTTGATCTCGCCTTAATTCTTTCTATAGGTATCTGTCGTGGAGCTCAGTTGGATAATTAATAAGTGGGTTGTATGAATTTTAAAAAACTTTTACCGAACACATAAAAGTTTGTCCGCAAAGGCCACTAGAACGAGAATGCACAGAAAAGTGTTTGACCTCTCCAACTTAACACTTTTGACACCGAGATTCCCTGTTGGATGTGGAGCTCGTTAGATCCCATTCCAAAAAACGAGGATAGAAGAAAAAAATCACCCCCACGTAGTTATCTAATATGGTGCTCACACAGTTGAAAAAGGACGCATAATTGCTCATTCAGCAGGGGAGCATGAACAGTGTATATTACTTCATAAATTACTTATATGTTGAAATGGATGGCATTTCTCTTTTACATAAATAAGCATCACTTTAAATATTTTTCTAGCATTTAATACTTATTTTTAAATTTTAAAGCTTAACTTGGTTTTGAAAATCGATAAGCGGTGATCCTCAAAGAAAGTCAAGGTGACTCCTTTGGGAGTCACGATCCAGCGAACCAATGTTCTAAAAAAACTAAATGTTTAAATTAATGCATTACCTTTAAAAAAGTAATGTCTTACATCAACTCCTAGCAGTTAAAAGAAAATGATTTTTTAATTACCAGTATAAGACTTGTTAATTGTGACAAATATATTTCTTATGATATTTATTGCTTTACTAAATACTAAACACTTAGTAAAATAAAATTAAATATTTTTACACCATTACATACGGGACTTGGGAAGAAAAAAAAACTGCTGCATGGGATATTTTTGCTGAACTATATGTTTGAAAGTACGTTGAATCAAAACATGACTTCCATCCATCCCCCACCCCCTCATCAAATACAGTTTTTTGTAAAATAAGAAAAGTCTGAAAAAAAGGAAAGAAAAAAACAATACAGTACTTTAAAAAAATCACTATTATAATGAACTAAATAAACTAATTCTTATAATGAATTTAAAAAAAAAAAAAATGTGATATACACCAATGGTGGCTAGATAGATGCTTGCGGATCTTCAAGAAGTTTATTGCGGTTCAATAAATAAATGAAAAACATTTGTTACATATTTTAAATTTCATGAATCTTAAAAATGCATGCAGCCATAGGAAATTATTCGCACAGTCGTTCGGTATTCATCGGCTTATTCAGACCTCTTGTAGGCCGATTAGGGATCCTAGACATTAGTGTATTTAAATCAGGACTTCCAACTGAACAGGAAAGAACCGTTATTTTGTTTGGAACTAAAACCGTAGCTGAACCATATTATATATATATACAAACACACACGGTTGGTTATAATTAAACTGACCCTATTTAGACCTCTGTAGAACCCATTCTGCCAATCGAATTTTGTGAAACTTGATATATACGTTATATGTAAACTGGTAAAACGATTTCTGCAATAAAAAATAGTTCACATTTTGAACATCAGATGGCGCTTTTTAAAAATTCCTTATGCAAATCAATCAAACACATAAAGAGACTTGCAGCTCAGAGCCAGAAAATCATTCTGCGGGCCTTTGCCATCGTTAATCGTGCCCTTACAAGAGGACTGAGATTTACTAGTAAAATTGTTTTATCAGAACGGCAGCAACAGCTTAGTTGCACTGCGTGAATATCATCATTTAAAGGGATTGCGAATAGGGGCTATGTCTAAGAATGGTTTGAAGAAAATGTTTATGAAATTTGAAGAGACTGGAGACTTGGGTGTCCAGCCAGAAAGAGGGCGGAATTTTTCGTACTGTCGACCACAGAATCGCCAACTCTCGTGACCACCCCATTTTAATATGAAGAGGTGGTTCTAAAACTTTTTTATTTAGTGGGATCAAGGTAGTATTGATTTTTTACCGGGAGCTAGGGTGTTTTGATTTTTGGGAGTTCAGTCAATTTTTATCCAATGGAGTTCGCTGACTCTGTTCAAAAAGCATAGAAAGCAGGGATATTTTGTAGAGCCTGCCTGCTGGCCCAAAAACATGATCATGATTAGTGTTTTGAAATCACCACAAACCATCTATTGATCAAGAATCATAGCCAGATAATAGTTTTCTTCCACATGCATTGAGTGTACCACAGGAAAAGATACAAATGCATTCCCACTAAGCAGCAATACTGCTATGAGGCTAGTTTTGAATGAATCAATGAATAGGCGCCCCTCAGATGAATCATAATCTACTTCAAAGAATTTCAAGAGCCTTTGAACATCCCTTCAAAAAATTAGATTTCTCTCATAGGAGAAAAACAAAGTAAATTCTTTCTCTCGATGTCTATACCATGAAAATAAGGTCCCAGGTGATGGCAATTTTTTTGTTTTTTTAGCCTCGATTCCAGAAATTCGGCTGCATCTTTGAAAAGGCCTAAATCCCTAACAAGATCATTGACATCAATCTCAGGGAAAAGATGAGGTCCTTCGTCTTCAGAAAAATATTAGCTAGATTCTTCCAGGGGAGGTAATGTGTCTTCGTTATCCGACTCACTAAGGATATCATCCAAAGTGGAAAGAGTCTGTGGAACTAGTATTTCAGAACTATGGGACACTGGCGAATAGCTGAATCCAGATTAGAGAAAGATTTTTTTTTAATAAATCCTTTTACATCTTTCAAACAGAAATAGCAGTCGGTAGTGTGGTTTTTCTGTTCACGCCATATCATAAATGTATAGCAAAATGAGTTTTGCTTGTCCTTAAACCACAAACGAAAATCTTCCTTACATTTTCTGCACACCTTATGAGTAGCCCATGCCGTCTTGATCCCCAAGTTTCCAATTGAAGCAAGCAAAATAAACTTTCTTCACAAAATCAGTTATGTTTATTCGCTGATTTTTTATCATGTATTCATCATAAATAAAACAAAAGTTGTCCAAAGGAATAAAACATCCTCTCGAAGCCATAATCCAAGAATATAAACACGAACACAGTAACGTCTGAATGCTGGGTGTAAACTGAGTGAGGTTTTACATAGCAAGCGATATACTGAAGTTATTTAGGTTGCTGAATCATTATCTCAACAGACAGCAGGGTTGTTTATACTTATTCTTATTTATATTTGATCCTATTACCCCAGAGAGCATGTCTAAAAATGATCAACTCAACCTGTAATATTCCTCACCATTTGCTATAAATTAATTAAACCTGTTTGGATACAGATCATCCGATTTTCCTCCAAACTCCAAATCTACTCACCCCATTTTTCCTTTTTTTTTTTTTTTCGCTTATTTTAATTCAACTTTAATTAACAAATTAATGTGATAAGTCATGTTTTTCATAGAGATCTCTCTCTCTCTCTCTCTCTCTCTCCCTTTAAAATAAAAATAAAATAGTAGATTTCTTAAGATAAATAAATATTTCCTGATAAATGAATCTAAACACACTCGAACTCTACAACAAAAAAAAAAAAAAAAAAAAAAAAACCTTCACATGGAATTTTTAGTATTTTTTCCAGATTTAGTAAATTAAAATTTATAAGAAAAAGTTTCAAAAAAAATTCTTCAGTTTTTTAGTAGCAGGCTTGTGTAATCGCATAAAAGAACTATCTTAAAATAGCATTCGATTCATTTCATTTTTGAGCTTCTCATACATGAGTGTGGCAAATCTGAAAAAATTCAGCTTTGATTGGTTCATTAGTTTCTTTATAAAAATATTTTGCTATAATCACACTCAAACGAAGTATTTTTAAAGATAAGATGTACAAGAATAAAAAAAAAAAAATTAAAGAAAATAATAAATGATACAAATGCATGTTTAAACATGACATATATTCCTTATTAATTTCACCAGATATAAAACTAATTGTTAGAAATTTATGATTTTAAAGTTACAAAATCATTTCAAAGTTTACATACTTTGTCCTTTAATACACAGTTCAAAAAATTGAAAGCTGTAGAGAAAAAAAAAATTAAAATTAAGCATAAAGTTACATTTAGAATCTTACAGAAAACATTTTTTTTTTTTTATTATTATTTATACATAAGAACCCCACTGCTATACAAATGTAAAAAATTACAATGAATTTGCAAATGCTTTTCAATGTGTCTACTTTGCATTTTCTCAATTTGTTTACTCTGTATTACTTTAGCATTATTTCAAAAACTTAATGAGCAACAGCAATAAGTTACATACAAAGACAGTATATAAAATGTTTATTCTTTTGCTTATAAGCAATTTCAGAATAAAATTCAAGAATATATTAAAAAATAAATTATTGGTATTTATATTGAAGGATAAATATATAACTTAGTTCTAAATATTTAAATGCATTTTTTTTTCTATCTAATGTATGAATGTAGCTCCTACTCATAAGTTTTTTTAACGTTTTACATCTAGAAAACAATTAGCATAAGAAATATAGATGTTAATCTCATGATTTCAGTTAATGATTATTATAATATTGATCAATATCATAAAATGTGAATGATTGAAATACCCCATTGAAATATTGGGCTAGTTTTTAGCTTTGTTTAATTTAGCTTTTATTAAAAACGCACTAAAAGCAAAACGAGGGCTATTGGCGACGAGCCTCGTAATATAAAACCACGGTCAAGTGACGAGAACGACACTTCAGCTGGCATTCTCCTCTTCTAACTTCCACACCACAACAACGGGAGGACTTTGGGCCCCGACAGATTTAACGAGCATCAGCCCCGGCTACACGAAGGGTCTTAAACGGCCAAGGATCGAACCCGCGACTGGAAGAAAATCCAGTCGACGGATCCAGGATTCGTGGCCGCGACTGGCCGGCCACGAATCCGAAGTCATGACCACTAGGCTACCGCGGCCACTTGAAATGGGGCTAATATTATTGAAACTTTTTATATAAGCAAATAACCATTAATCGTGAATATTAATTTGTACACTGTATGATTGTTTTCTTAACATTGCACTTGGAAAAAATATGAGAACTTGATGGGTTTTATTAACATCACACTAGAAGCAAAACAAGAGCTATTGTGATAGAGCTCATAATTTTGAGCCTCAGTCAAATGACGAGGACTAAACCTGAGATAGCACCTCCCTCTCCAAGCTTCCATATCACTCCAATGGAGGGACTTGGGACCAACCGATTTGACGTGTATCAGTCCCGCTACACAGTGGGTCCTTAGTGGAATCAGGGCTTGAACCCATAACTCGTTGAAAACAGCACTGTCCACAAGTTTGCCACAAAAACCACTAGGCCATTACAACCCCTTCATACACTGTAACAAAGTATTAAAAAATAAATAAGTATACATTGTGTTAATTTTGAAAGAGACAATTATATATACATAAATCAGCATTTTAGTAATCCAAATGCATATTCGTTTTTGTACAATATATCTATCCACTGAAATATTGTATACTCCTAAGTTTTTATACTTTCATATTTGGATTGTAATTTTTTTAACCTACATCCAAATAATATTCATGTTGTTACAGATATTTAGTGAGAGCTTAAGAAAGTTAAAATTATCTATTAACTTAATAGTAATTTACTGTTTGAGAAAATCTAAATTTTATTATATCACTAATCAAGTTTTGCCCCTCCAATTTGTTTTGATTAATGGGAATAATTTTTGGCAAATTTTTGAGATGATCTATTGAATTTGATCATTTTAGAACAAAGGTTTGAATGGAATCCTGAATCTCATTACTTAATGGTCTATTATCCTCCAAACTAGTTATGCATTGATTAAAAATCAAAATATTTGATCCTGTTACATATTAAAGTTCTTTCCCCCTACATATATGTTTAATACAAATGAAATTGAATAAATTAATATGAACAGGTTTCATAACTGATAAGATGCAAGAATTTTACTAATAGCTTTGAAATGTTATAAAACCTTGCTTCCGAATAGTTTCACTTATAACTATTAAATTCCTGCAGAATATACTATAAGATAATATACAGAAATTACTTTAATGCACATAATGTAATAAAAAATAAACAAAAATAGTAATAAATACAATACATTCCTGAAGTGTCTCAAAAATTTGATTTTTAAAATTCTTTTACAAATTTATATATGTCTATCCAATTCAGAAACTGTGATAAAAGTTCTGCATTAAACTAATGAAATATATTTGTACAAAAATACTCAATTATAACTCATATCTACATAGAAAAACACAATTTTATACATTCACTTAAAGTAAAAGTATTCTGTTAAAATGTCGTGATCATGTATTATATTAAATTTTTTTTTTGTTACAATTTTCTAGATTAGCTTATAAAAAGAGTGCTATTTATTCTCGAAAGTAAAATTTCTAACCATGGCCCCAAAAGAAATAAGAAAAAAGGAAGTAAATCTCATCCAATTCCAAATGACAATTGTAAAAATGAAGTTGAATTTAATATTTGTTAAAGAATACAAGAGAAATGAAAAACCTGTAAGGTAGTTATTCTACTTAATTTTGAGATAATCAGATATTTCTCTTCAAGGCTCCCGCCTACCAACCATTTTGATAGCATCATTCTAATCCTATGGAATTTGTACAACCTTAAATCTTTAGTATTCTACTTGAAAAAATGAAGTGTGTCCAAAAGAGCAAAATAATAATAAGAATAATGAACGTTTCTGAAAAATAACATTTTCCCACCAATTTTTTAAAATATTTTTACCCTTATTTTAATGATTCGTTTGTGGGTTTCCTAAACTTTAATAAATATTCGAAAATTATTTCTAAACTTAGATGAGAAACGTAATTCTGTAGAAACCTTCAATTTTGGCTCTTTAAGATGCACTTTAATGTATTAAAAAAGTAAAATAGAAAACATTGGAAAACAGTAGTACAAAAATACCATGGGATTAACATTACACTCACAAAATAAAAATGATTGGTAGATGGGAGCCTTACAAAAGAGAATCCTTGGTTAAGGACTTTCAGAAATGAAGAAAAAATTTTGAATAAATTTGACACCTTAACATAGTTCATATGCAGTTTCCACGTTTTTTTGCTCTCCCCGATTTAAAAATGCAATAAAATCTATTAATCCCCAGTTTAATGATATATTCATATATGAAAACACTTGTCCCACAACTAGTTATTTTAAATATCTAAATTACGGTTCTCAAAATATTTCTCCCACAAAATTGTTCTAATCTTAAGTAAAATTTAAGACAAATTCAGAAAATGTTTTAAAAAAGAATACACATAAAAAATTTCCTTTTTTACAATTGACAATACCTATATTCAATTGGTATATTTATTTTCCTTTCAACTGAATTTGCTAAATTTTCTCTAAGTAACAATTTATAAATAGAAAAATCATTCAAAAAACACAAGACACATGCACCATTCACGCTTTATTTCACATAATTTTCAGAACAGATGAGTAATCCAGGTGATTCTCAGAATACAGATTTGATTAATGAACATTATATTTAAAAGTAAAATTATAAGTAAATTAATGATCCCACATGATTTCCAAATATTAAAAGTATGATTATAATTGCAACGTGATTTCCAAAAGGTAATTTTTCCATATGATTTCCAAACAAAAGACAATAAAATAATATAATTTTAGAAAACAAGATAAGAGTACTACTCCATATGATTTTCAAAATACGATAAAATATTCCACATGATTTAACAAAAACGCGATTATTATTACACATAATTTAACAAATACATGATGATTATTCCATATGATTAAAAAAAAAGCAAAATGATTATTACACATGATTTAACAAAAGATGATATTCCACATGATTTAAACAAAAATAAGATGATATTCCACATGATTTAACAAAAGATGATATTC